>MJUU01019192.1:0-14010 GCA_002080025.1 Modiolus philippinarum
GAGGACCTACACAATCTATTAATATTCTACTAAAAGGCTCCTCAAAGGAAGGTATTGGTTGAAGAGGCGCTTTTAGAAAAACTTGGTTTGGTTTCTCTACTAACTGACATGTATGACAAGACTTGCAGTAATTGGAGACATCTTTTCTAAGATTTGGCCAATAAGAATAATTTAAAATTTTGTTGTAAGTCTTATTAATACCTAAGTGTCCTGACAAGGGAGTATCATGGGCCATGCTTAATATCTCAGCTCTATACACCTTTGGCACTACAATCTGATACTTTACTGCCCACTCTGCATCAGCAGATACATCAGAAGGTCTCCATTTAAGCATAAGAATACCATTCTTAGTAAAATAAGTGACAGGTTCTTGCAAAGATTCACTTTCATCAACAGCCCTGTTGAAAAGACATGAAATTTCAGGGTCTTTATGTTGCTCACTGCTGAACGTAGGCATAGAAAACCATCACCTTGAACCAATGAACCATCAGAAAACTCTAAGGGCTTGCTTGTTTTAACACCAACATCACCAAGCTGACTCATAAATGTATCCGACAAATCAAAACTATCAGTGCTATTTTGCTATTTTCATCAACTTTCTGAGCTTCTACACATTTCTTTTTCATAGCACGAGTAACTGCACAGGCAGGATACAACTCAGAAAACTCCTGTTCGGCAGAATCAGGAACTTGGTCAAAAGAAGGCTTGTCTGTCACAATAGGATTTCTTTGAACTTTATCCCCAGCTAAATCATTACCAAGAAGAAGTTGAACACCTCCAAAGGGCAATGATGACTTGATAACTATGGTCACAGGTCCAGAAACAATATCTGAAGACAAATAAACATTATGGAGAGGAATAGCAGTATAACCACTAGAATCTACCCCTTTAATAAGAACATTTCTACCAGTACTAGAAATATCATCAAACGGCAGGGTTTCCGCCAACAAAAGAGACTGAGAAGCTCCAGTATCTCTCAAAATTCGAATAGAGGTAAAATTACAAAAATCACTCGAAAGCGACACATAACCATCACTAATAAATGGTTCAAAAATCTCCATAATGGGACTAGATGGGGATTTGACCTCGACCTTACTAACAGGAACAGAAACAGACTTCACCTCAGAAAAAGAACTATGCATATCTGTATCAAAATGAGGCAAACATTGTGACGACTAAACAAAACCACTGGGTTTAACTTCACTTTCCTTCCTTTGCTTTAACCTATAACAGTCAGATATCAAATGGCCTTCCTTTTTACAATAATTACAGGAAATCGACTTAAATGGTCTCTGTGACTGGGAGGGAGGATAGGACTTGGACGAGCTATTTACTGGACGTTGCCTACTATTAACATCATTTGTAGGTTTGGGTGGAAAATTTGTGGAATTGTTATTTCTGAAAAATTTCTGTGGTTTATTAAAAAAATTGTGTTTTATGTGTAAGTGAAAAATCATCAGCTAAACGTGCAGCAATTTCCAAAGTTTCAGCTTTTTGTTCATCAATAAAAGTTTTAATGTCAGTATTAATACATCTTTTAAATTCTTCAATTAAAACTAGCTGACGTAATTTCTCATGATTGTTATTTATTTTCTTTGATGAACACCAACGATCAAATAGTTGCTCTTTTGATCTAGCAAACTCTACATAGGTTTGGTCACTCTGTTTTTCTGCATTCCTAAATTTTTGGCGGAAAGCTTCAGGGACCAGTTCATAGGCTTTTACAGTGTCATAATCTGAAACCTGTTCTACTGACAACTGGGTGTAAATTTCCCTGGCTTTACCAATTAACACACTCTGTAATAACATTGACCAATTATGTTTTGGCCACTTTAAATTTTCAGCTATTTTCTCAAAATGCAGAAAATATTTGTCAACATCCTTTTCTTGAAAAGGAGGGACCAATCTGATGTTTTAGCAACATCAAATGTCTGAGAATTCTGAGAAAGGTGTTGATTTTTTTCAGCTAATTCCATTTTTTTTCCATTTCTAATTGAAAAGCTCTTTCTTCTCTTTCTCTTTCTTCTCTTTCTCTATCTCTTTCCAATTCTAATTTTCCTATTTCTAATTCCTTTTGAATTTCTAATTTTTTAATTTCCAAATCAGGTGTTTGAATGCCAAAAGTCGCCAAAAAATAATCTTCTTCAACCAAATAATTTGCGATCACATTTTGAATTTAAAATTTCCTCATTCCAGATTTGACGTTTAATTTCAAATATTTTCCTAAGATAATTAATACATCCTTTTTAAGCTTCTCAAAATTATCCACCTGACACGTAGACATGAATTGTTCTGGATCAAATGACATCTTGTAAAAAATTTATTGCTGACTTTTAAAAATTTTCTATTTAACAAAAATATAATATTTTTTTTTTAAACAATTTCGAAGATCCCGGACGATAGCCCCCAATTTCTGTTATGTGGCAGAAACGACCAATAAATAATTGTAAATTGAAGTCAGCAAAGATAAAACAAAATTGGCTCAAAATTAACTTTTAATAAGACAAAAATAATGATTTTACAAATTAAACACAATATATGACTTATCTGACAATAATGAAGTCCAAGTAATAATCCAAATGAATAGTTCACTTAATTCCACCAATAAATGTCCAATAGAATAATCCTTATAATCCTTACTAAATAGTTGATAATAGATTCACAATAATTGATGTCGATTTCCAATACAAAAGATGTGCCTGATAATCCTATATAAACTTATTAATCCTGTATAAACTTATTAAACTGACTATCTTAACCCTTTTCGGCCACCTCATATAAATACATTTATTATTTCTAGAAAAATCTATCCACAAGATAAAACTAGAACATTCTAATCAACTGACAATCACATGACTAGAATGATTATGTAAGGAAAACCTCTAGAAAATTCTGTGTGTTAAATATTAAATTTAAATTCTAGAAATTTCTATATGTTCTAAGGTGAAATAACCTTGACCATTGTTTATTGTAAACAAGTTACATAACTAGGCCAAACAAATTACATAATATTAAGGCCGTACAAAATAAAAACAATGAATAAAATGCATTATAGAATATTTACAACATTTAATTACCTATAACAATACAAGTTACACTAGGTAATCAATATACAGCAATGACTGTTTCATTAGATAATCATAACAGTTTACTGAGAAAATCTGGATACATGATACAAGTTACATGGGATAATCAAGACACATTAATACAGTATGCATAAAATAAAGTCGACATGTCATTACAGTTCATAATTATGAGATACTCCAAACGCATCAAAACAGGCTACATAAGATCATCAAGACGAATCAATTCATGGGACATGAGATAACGAAGACATATCAATACAGGTAACTTGAAAAAAACGAGACACATCAATACAGCTTACCCGAGATAGTCTGGAACATTAAAACAAGTTAGCAGTGCGGGAGATAATCTAGACACATCAATACAAGTTGCATTACAAAATCTAGACACATCAAAACGTTACGTGATATAATTTAGACACGTCAATACAAGTTACATGAGATAATTGAGACACTTTAATGCAGGTTACATGACATATTCAAGACATCAATACAAGTTACATGTGATGATCAAGACATATCACTACCTGTTTTATAAGATAATCAAGAAACATTAATACAGGTTGCAGTAGATAATCAGGACATATCAATGCAGATTTCATGAAATAATTTGGATACCTGAGAAGATCAAAACACATTTATACAAGCTAAATAAGATAATAAAGAAAATATATGCAAGTTACACGAGTTAATGATGACACATCAATACAAGTTACATGAGATGATCTAGACAATTCAATATAAGTTACACACCAATAATGGTACCATGAGATAATCGTGACCCATTATTTCAATCAATGAGACAATCTAGAGTATAAACACATCAATACCGGTTACATGAGATCAAAATACATCAATACGACTCTTATGATATAATTAAGACGTCAAAACAGGTAAACAGCTTTTAACTATTACATTTATATTTCAATAATTAATGGGATATCTTCAATTTTCAAAGGGATATTTTAGTCCAGACTTACGGGGATATGGAATATTGGGACCCCCCTAAACAAGCCTCACCTTTGTAGTGCCGGTACCAAGTCCGTCTATCCCTAGCTCCTATCGTTGTCTACGTTCGTTTTTTGTCTTTATTAATATTATTCTTGTGTAGTTTCCAGGTGAATTGTGACATTGTAATTGTGATTTTCTGCTATTGTTGGTGTTTCCTGTTATCATTTCATCGCAATTAATGTGACATTCTGGACTCATTAGGTTGGAAAATATAAAAAATCCCAATGGGTATTTCCGAAAATTTGGTTCCGGGCCCTCTTATGAGAAACTTATGTGTCGGGTCCCCCTAGCAAAAAGTTTTGATCCGCCACTGATCTATAATTAACAGTGGACATTGTGGGAAAATGTATATTTCTTATTCTTGAAAACCGTTTTATATATCAAGTTGATTTTAACTAGGCATGGCAACATGATGGTCAACTACCAAATTTTATGTCTTTGTACGGATCACAAATCAAAATACCTGAAACCGGGGAACATAGTTTTACATAAGACTCGGTAGGAAAATGTTGTAAATTGTTTATTCTTGAAAAGTCATACTTGAAGCTAATATAAACTAAGCATGCTTACATAACTGTAACTAAGCAAATGCGTGATTTTAGTATTAATCATAAATCCAAGATGGTCGCCACTGCAAATATAGTTTAACATTGGAACCTGGGGGAAATGTTGTAAATTGTTAATTCTTAAAAACTGTCTCATGTATCAAGTTGATATCAACCAGGCATGGTAACATGATGGTCATTACCAAATTTTATATATTTGTACTAATCAGAAATCCAAAATTGGGGAATACAGATTAACATAGAACTCGGTGAGAGAATAATGTTGTAAATTGTGTATTCTTGAAAACCGTATCATACATCAAATTGATATAAACTATGCATTTTAACATGACAGTAATTTACCAGATGAATGTTTTCACTACCAATTGGATGTCACTTCAGATTAAGAAGTAACCACCAGGTGAGCGATATAGGCTCTTATCATCCTTCCCCATGGTTATATCAGCCTGTAGAGCCTTTCCGCAAAAGCCATATCCTAGGAGTTGACCTGGATATATCAAGCGATTCTCCCAAAGTTTCAAAGGCAATAACTTTTTTTCAAGGTTTCAAATGAAATAAAATGGCTAAAAATAAACATCTATTGCATTTGATCTTTCCGATTAGGTATTCAAAACAGAATCATGATTACACAAATAGATAAACTAGACGTCAGAAAAAATGAAGAAACTGGGTCGTTGATATATCCTGCAGAGCTTTGACGTTTTCACATTATGACATCATAAAAGCTCCAAGGAACGATAGAATAGCGTAACAACCAAAGGTTCCTGCAAAATTCAAAATTGACATTATTTAGAGTATTTCGGTCAAAATATTCATCCAGTTACAAAACTTTTGCAAATAAAATGATAAGAAAAATATGAAACTTAAGCTTAAAATTGTTGAAGAGACGAGAATGACATGTATGCTGAATTCCCGCGCAACTTTAGGAGAATTTGAAACCTCAGTTCAATAATTACAAATCTAAAAGACAAAATAAAGGATAATAAACAAGTTATCTGGCTTTTGACAGCTGATGTATTGTAAAATATCACCCCGCTCGCCAGAATATGAAGCTTGGGGCTCGTTCGCTACACTCACTTTCCCCTGTGCTTCATATTCTGGCTCACGGGTTGATATTTTACGATACATAGCTGTCAAGAGCCCGATAACATATACATATGTGTACATCTTGTTTATATATCATGGTTAAATCTGAAGACTTTTGCGTGCGTTCAAATAATATATACGTTCTTCTGAGTGTATATAGGGTCCTGTAGGTCCACTTTCACGAAATCACTATTCTAAATTTGTAAAATCACGTACAAATATTACGCTTATTGATATTTTGGCTCCCACGTATAGAAACCTGTGACATCACAAATCACTCCCATTTTTAGTTGTATTTTTAACGAATCACTCTGCCAAAAAGAGCCAAAAAGATCCGTTCACGTTTAGACCCCTACAGGACCCTGTTAAGTAGAATTAATATTTTTTGGTAAAAACAAGAGGCTCTCAAGAGCCTGTATCGCTCACCTGGACCATGGCTGACAGAGAGATGAATGGGATTTCAAAAGGGTTTAATGTTTAAAGTCTGTTTCCCCATGATGTGACCACCATATATATACCAGACGCATATTTAAAGGGGCCGTCGAATGACTTTTGTGATCAAGTTTAGTGGTTTCATAGACCAAATCTTTTAATGGAATCCAATATAAACTATGTTCTCGCTGTTGGCCATCTTAAATGAGATACGGATTTGAAGTATAACTTTTTGTAGCTTACCGTCTAAGAACCTTTGTGCTACGTTTGAGTTCTAACCGGACTAATAGATTCTGAAAACAACATGTGCCTGTGAAACAATACATATACCCCCAGCACTACGTGTATTACGTTTAGTAAATTTTAAAAATGGAATATTGATATTTTGGTTAGGGTTATTTTTCTTTACATACAAAACATATGAAAATGGAGTCTAAGACTTATATTTTGACCTCTGTGACCTTGACCTTTGGCCTGACCTAATTTTTGGGGCATATTTTTGTCCTTCTTGGCTAGATCTGTATACTTGCTAAGTATGATAAGTCTATCTTCAAGAGTTCTAAAGTTATAGCCAAGATTAAAGCTTTGGATGCACGGTCAGAAAGACAGACAGATAGACACACAGACAGACAGAACAAAAACAATATGGTGACATAAAAATATCTTTGAATGTGTTTTCCAAAGGGTCAAGTTTAAAAAAAAATAAAACTATTTTACTGTTTTCAGCCATATTGGATGAGGTGTAAACCACCCGGATACTTTCATTTGGAGGTACAATAAAAGTACAATTATGACCAGTTCAGTTCTAATTGGACAAGTTGCTTCTGTGAAGAAGATTTTTGAATGTATTAATATTTCAACATTTCAGACTACCTTTCAAAAAACTAGAAAAATGTAAGCATACTTTTATCTCACTAATATCATACCCTCCACTTCCCCTTAAATCAAATCAAATTTTTAATTACATGATGCGGATGCACACGGCCAATGTATACCTAACATTCTGTGAAAGTTTCATTGAATTTCATCCGGTGGTCTAGGAGGAGTTGTCGCCACAAAACAAGTACCCTATGGCGGACCGACAAACGATCGAACGGTCTGACGAACGGACGGAAGGACACCATGACCACTATATACCACCCGCTAAAGCGAGGGATATAATAATTTGGGCACAGGTTCCCCTTATACTCTATGTAATTGGACAGGGGTTCTCCTCATCAACATTAAAAAAATATTATATATATAGTAGAATGCTTCTTTTTTTTCATAAAATTAGCGTTTTCTGTGCTGGTTTCTATGGCAACCGAGAGCTCCAACATCCATTACAACCCTTATCAGACCTAAATTTAAAATACATTTGGACAAGGATTCCCCAGCATACTGTTAAAATCAAACCATTAAAAAAGAATAAAAAAAATAAATAAATGTTTTACTTTCATCCCTCTTGAAATTATCACTTTTCATATCTTATTATTTTAATTAGAAACACCTCCAAAAAGGAGTGTTGGTGTACATAACTTTTTTGTGTAGAGTACAAGTTGTAGTAATAAATACAAGTTGTAGTAATAAAGAGAGTATGAAATAAAACTTTTGCAGATATTTTTGTTATCAAATCATACCAAACATATGATTTAAGGCTTGATTGTTTTTGCTGTTGGCCATTTTAGGTACGGACCTGCAAAATGCCTTTTTGAAAGCGGCAATCTAGGGCCCCCTTTGAATAAGTTTGGCTAAATTGGATTATTTGGTTATTTCTGAGAAGATCTTTGAACTTCTATTCCATAATGTCCAATGTTAAAACTATATTCCCCGCTTGCGGACATAGTGGATAAGGTACCAGCCTGTCGGATACATTTTTGGAAAGGAACATCTAAGGACCATTGTGACTACGTTTGGTTATAACTTGACCGGTTGTTTCTGAGAATATTTAAAGATCTTTGAATGTCTTTCCCCTAGGGTCCAATGTTAAAACCATGTTTCCCGCTGGCGGTTATAATTTTAATGGTAGTTTCTGAGAAGAGATTCTTTTGATGTCTTTTCCAATGTTAAAACCAAATTCCCTGCTGGTCGCAATCTTTGGTGAGTTACTGACCTGTCAGATACCTTTTTTAAAAATGACCATTGTGGTTAAGTTTGGTTGAAATTGGCCTGTTTATATATCTGAGAAGAACACTTTTGAATGCTTTTCATTAGAGTCCAATATGAAAACTATGTTCCCACTGGTCTTGGATGAGGTACGAACATGCCGGATACAATTATTAAAAGTGGACCACCCAATGACTATTGTGACCAAGTTTGGTTTCAATTGGTCTAGTGGTTTCAGTGGAGAACATCTTTGAATAAAAAGTTAAATATGAACTTTATTCTTTATTCTTTTATATTAGATCATTATTCTGCATCCATAAGTCTTGGATAGCAATTTATTCTCTATTCAATAGACCCCTTCTACACCCTCATCTAAGTTATTGTCATTCAATAATAAACAATTCAATTTTAAAACAATACATATTTTTGAAACAAAGCAAAGTTAAACAAAAGCACACGACCGGAAAATCGGATTCAAATTGAAAACATATATATTCAATTGTCAATTTAGTATTCCTACTAAACAGTGCATAACAAATGAGTTCAATACACAAAAATGTTCTATATTATAAAAAATAGTTTGACTATGTTTTCCTTTTTTATACAGTTTAGTTTTTTTTTTTTTTACAATTTTACAATTCTCATCCATCTTTGTTTCTAAGTAATCCTTGTCACCAAAACATTTTAGAACATTTATACGTTCACTTTATGTTAAAAAAGGTTAAGGTATGTCGTTTTATATATATATATATTCAATCGCTGGTACAAGGGTAGATCCGAGGTAGTGATTTTGGCAATCTTTTTCAACCAGCGGACGCCCTTTTACATGTATAGTTTTATTTCAAAGTCTCTAAGGCTCCTTACAATATGTATATATACATTTTTTTTTAAATTTTATTATTTACTTATTTTGCATTATTCATTTATGTTTTTCTTTTGTCCAATAAAAGGTTTACAATCTTTACGATCTTTCTGGGGACATCAAATATTCAGTAATTTTTATGTCAAAACCGATAGGTTTATTGGGGAAATAACACGGGATCAAAATATCTATGAGTGACAAGTGTCCATGTATGAGAAGCCCGGATCCCAGTGAGTGGAATCTGAAGCACTGTCAGTGGAGCCTCTGGGCCCTGTGAGTGGAGCCCTAGTATTGGAACCTCGGACCGTAGTGTTGGAGTGTTGCCCGCAGTCCCACATTCAAAAAAGGCAAGAGTTTGGAGCCCGAGTTATTCCCAAATTATTTCTTTCACTGCCAATCTACACGTCTGTTTAAAACCTAAAATAGGTAAGGACAGGCACTTTTTGGTGAATTTATATCCTTGACCATACCAATTTTGCGAATGATTTTGATCCTCTGACCTTGACCTTTAACCTGAACTTAATGAAATTTGCATAACAGTGTTCAGCTATACATGGTCAATATATAGGCCAAATATGAAGGTCGTATCACACCTGGTTGAAAAGATGTAAAAGTTTTCGAATTTGCATTCAGTGACCTTGACCTGACCCATTTTTTTTTCAATTTGTCCATTAGATCTATTCACAAATAGAATATGAATCCTCTAGCCATTGTAATTAATGAGCTGAAGCAAAATCTTAATTTTGACCTCTGTGACCTTGATCTTTGACCTGATCTTAGTGAAATTTGCACAATGGTGTTAAGCTTCACATGACCAATATTCAGGCCAATTATTATGAAGTGCCTTTAACATCTGGTAGAAAAGATATGGGCAACGTTAAAGTTTTTGTTAAAGTTTTCAAATTTGCCCTTAGTGACCTTAACCTTTGACCTGACCAAAAACTTTTGGCGGATTTGTATTAAGCTCTATTAGATCTATTCACATAAAGAATATCAGCCTCTAACAATTTTAATTATCGAGCTACTTCAAAATCTAGCTTTTGACCTTTTGACCCTGTGACCTTGACCTTTGAACTGACCGTAGTAAAATTTGCATAATATTGTTCAACTTTACATGATCAATACACATACCAAATATGAAGTGCCTATCAGATCTTAGTAGTTCGAAAGTTAGGAGCAAGGTTAAAGTTGCGGACAGACAAATACAGATAGACAGGTCAAAAACAATATGCCCACGATCAAAAGACCCGGGGGCATAAATAGTCAACATGAAACACCTACAATGGCCAAAAAACACAGTCACATACCATGGAACTTTACAAGAAAAAAAAAACACAAATAAGTTGACGCATGTACTGTTCTAAATTTTTGCATTTCACATTTCACAAATTCTATTTTATATAAATATGCTCATTGTTTATTCAATTTAAGCGTTGCCATTGACACGATATTCCATCGTAATCTTTTTAAAATTCGTGAAACTGGATGGAAGCGAAATTATTCTGCAATCACAACCAGACTCTACCTCAGGTAATCCCCGAGGCTCGAGCAATATCACATTTTAATGCCCTCTTAAGGGGGTTCGCTACTCCAATTGAAAATAAATAGGATTTCAACATGATTCTATGTTAGAAAATTAAAAAAGAAACAATTTAAGATGGTACGGTGTTCTAAAATTTTGTCAGATAGAATTTTCTGATATTTTCATGATTTACCCTTTGTTATTAGAGCACACAAAAAAAAAAAAAAATAAGGGGTCACCGGCCATATAAGAATGAAATATGAAATGATTGATTGATTGATTGATTGATGTTTTACGCCAACTTCAGCAATATTTCAGCTATATTGTGGCGAGAACTGTTGGGTTTATTGAACAATTTTAATAAATACATAAAATATTAATATAAAACCATATAGCTTTATACAAGTAAAACAGATGTGTAAAATGTTAAAAAACATAATAGTAATTTTTGGTTTAACAATAACAATATTAGAAATTAGAAACTTGTTTGAAATTGATCTATTTAAATCTTACTAAATAAATTGATTGCTTTTAAAAATTGAACGATTTTGTATGAAATGTAAAAATCTGCTATTTTGGTTGAAATAATAGGGAAAATTAGCAAATTCTAACAAAATTTTAAATTATTTTAGTTACATCAAATAGAATTTTTAAAAAATTGGTAAATTAATAGCTAATATACTGTTATTCAATTTCCATGAAAAAAATTGGGGGTCACGGAACTTATTTTTGAATAAATCGCAAATAACACATTTTCCCCTATTATTTCTATACAAATGATCTCCCCTTAATTGAACTGGAGTTAGCTGAAAGGTTTGATATTCTGCATGGTTACGTTCCCATAGTGAATTCCATTTTTTTTTTGTCACATGCGCAAGAATGATGCGCAATTTTAAACTCCCGTACTACCTTAAGTGAAAAGAGAAGGAGCAGTCGGAAACGACAGTTAATCCCCTCGCCCGATTGTTGAATGTTTATCTAATATTAAAAGCACTTCACAAAGTTGTACCATTCATGATCTGGCTTGTTACTTAAATCTGAGCAAGTCGTGCAAGAAATGCAATCACCTTATTTCAATCAGGAGCCTCATACCCATAGCATGTGCATCTACTGATGAAAGATTAATCTTCTACAAGTTCTAGTATCCCAGAACAGGACTCTTACAAAAACTTTAAACTAAGTCACTCATGCATAAAATGTTGGTCAAAGTGACCTCATTTTTATCTGGAGCTTCGTAACTTTACAAGACGCATCTACATACAAAATATTATTCCTCTACGAGTTGTAGAATCCCAAATCTGGACTCTTACAAAAACTTTAACCTAAGTCACTCATGCATGAAATGGAGGTCAAAGTGACCTATTTTTTTTTCTGGAGCTTCGTAACTTTACAAGCCGCATCTACATACAAAATATTATTCCTGTAAGAGTTGTAGTATATCAGATCAGGACTCTTACAAAAACTTTAACCTAAGTCACTCATGCATGAAATGTAGGTCAAATAGACCACATTTTTATCTGGAGCTTCGTAACTTTACAAGACGCATCTACATACAAAATATCATTCCTCTACGAGTTGTAGTATACCAAATCTGGACTCTTACAAAAACTTTAACCTAAGTCACTCATGCATGAAATGTAGGTCAAGGTGACCTAATTTCTATCTGGAGCTTCGCAACTTTACAAGACACATCTACATACAAAATATTATTCCTCTAAGAGTTGTAGTATATCAGATCAGAACTCTTACAAAAACTTTAACCTAAGTCACTCATGCATGAAATGTTGGTCAAAGTGACCTAATTTTTTTTTCTGGAGCTTCGTAACTTTACAAGACGCATCTACATACAAAATATTATTCCTCTAAAGTTGTAGTATATCAGATCAGGACTCTTACAAAAACTTTAACCTAAGTCACTGATACATGAAATGTAGGTCAAAGTGACCTAATTGTTATCCTGAGCTTCGTAACTTTACAAGACGCATCTACATACAAAATATTATTCTTCTAAGAGTTGTAGTATCCCAGATCTGGACTCTTACAAAAGCTTAAAACTGAGTTACTCATGCATGAAATGTAGGTCAAATCCACCTATTCTATATATCAACCTCAAGTACTATTCAAGACGCATCCATGGACAAACGGACTAATGGACGAACAGACAAACGGACGAAACGCTTTATCCCCTCCCCAACTTCGTTGGGCCAGGGGATAAAAATTGATAGGGTGATGATCTATTTTTTTAGATTTAAGTGATTGAAAAATTGGCGGGAAACCGAACTCCTCTGATTTTTCATAGGTTTGACCATGAATGAATGTGACTGAATAAATAGAATCCAATGGAATTTTTATAGAATGCTCACACACAGAGATGTAAAAAAGATGAAATTATGGGAAAAACATTAGGGGGTCAATGAGCAAAAAATTATAATGCTTTTAAATGGATAAAACCTGAGGATTCCGAAAATATGACAAAATCCCAAAACATGAGGAGCGAACCTCCTTAACATACATAAATAAATGCCACGTTGATATGGAGGGGTATTTCCGCCACTAGAGAAATTCTATGCTGTAAATTTTATCTTCTCTTTTTATTGTTTTCACTTTCTTTATCAATAATTCTGCATTTTCTATATTTTATATTATAGATTCTAGGATATTAATTTATCATATTTTATATTCTTTCTTTAAATGTTCCTATTTCATCCCGACTTCTGCAGTTTTTATATTTTATATTATTGTTTCTAAAACTCAATTTGTTATATTTTATGTTCTTTCTTTAAATGTTCCCATTTCTATGCTTTGTTCGTTAAGTTCTAAATTCTTCTTTCGCGATATTATATCTACCGTGTTAATTTCGAAAAATTTCATGTTTTATAAATTGAAAGAGAAATGTAATTTAGTAAAGGGGAAAGGCGAGACCCACTTGATTTTCGGGACTACTGGATTTCTCATTTGTAACTTCGGAAAATCGGATAACCCCTATTTTAAGGCCACAAATTCGAAATGGAAATACCCATTTGGATACCTAAATACAGCCATGTTTTTAACCATGGAAAATCACGATTTTCAGTCCAAAATAACACAGGATTGGCAAAAAAACAAAGTTTATGACACTTGATCATTTGTACGTGAATCAGAAATGAGCAAGCAATATGGGCAGTTCATTTACACATCGTATTCTTTTAAATTTTACATTTTGAAAGTTCAGTATACATGCATTAAATTTTCGAACACAGCTCTAGGGAAACAGGGCATTCCATGATTTCCACGCTAGTTTATAGAAGTTTACAATGGCAAGGGTCATATTACAGCCTTCAGTGGTCAATTAGTAGATTTTGGATAAATTTTATCAAAATTTGC
>MJUU01019197.1:0-18211 GCA_002080025.1 Modiolus philippinarum
CGATTTGTTAAAAGTTGCATATTTCAATGATTTACTCGGAAACAAACTAGGTGACCTATGTGGTTTTTTTAGATTTTTAAGTAGCATATTGTTAGAAGTACATCAAATCGAAATTTCATAAAATCGACAATATGAGAAGTCTGTAAAATATTGTAAAATTGAATTTGTAATGGGGAGATTTTATGCCACTTTTACCATGATAAGGGATATATATATTTATTGATTTAGAGGAATAAAACATACTTTCTCATATAAAATTATTTTTTCTGTAAGTCTTTAAAACCTTGACTATGTTCTTCTGTCACTTTGGTATCGATTAGATTGAAATTATTTTATTTTTTCAAACTATAACTTGATTTTTCTTTAAAAAACGCAAAACTAACCAATTTTAGCCTTGACTCAATGGAAACAAGATCGGTGACCCATTATTTTCTTGTCATTTTTGGAATCCTCGGTACTTGTTTCATAATATATCTGAAAATTGTCAAAATGACAATATAACAGGAAACCGTTGGATATGCCCTTAAGTGCACGCTACGGGTCTTCCTGATCTCGCTTGAGGGGGTGAATATTGTTCACCTCTGGTTGAAGACCCTCAGGCGACATCAAGATGTAGACAGGAATAAAAACCATGTCCTTGATAAACTGGAGTTTTCTATTTAGCGTGTGCGTTTTTGTCACATGTACATTCACTCCATATCCTTTCATTTTTCATATAAGTAGAACAAAAGTCTAGTTCAAAATTTAGGAAGATTTTTTAACATGCATTTAAGAAAAGAATGAAAAAGTAATCACAGTAGCTTGGAAATACACAATATAATATTTTGTACATTTGTACACGTGTAAAAGTATTGTACAATAGAACACAATGTAAAATACTGGAATCTTTATGATTTATGTAATATTTCTTCAAGGGAGCTCAAGAAAAATAAATTCTTCCGCTTCATTCACAAAATACGTTCCCTTGCCAACGGTCAAAGTAATACAAAAATTAACTAATTTTTAAACATAATAAAACTTTGCTAAACGTAAGAATGAACTAGTAGTATACATCAGTCGAGGTCTGGTCCTTCCATATAATTCACCTCCAAAAACTCTGAAAAACAAATTAAATTTTAATATCTTACATTGTACATTTTTGTAATTTTATTCTGCTACGACGATAAAAAGTCATTTTTTGGTCGTTTATTGTGTTTATTTCGATGAAAAAGGTTTACGTTATTTAAAAAAAAAAATTTGGATAAAATGAAGAAAGGCTATTCCATTTAGGTGTAATGTATTGATTATTAAACATTGGCGTAGAACACCGAAGGAACAAACGATTTGTGGTTAAATAGATATTTCAACATTGTTAAGTTGTTAGTCATCATTATTGTTTATTGCATTGAAAGATTGAAAGAAAGTGTAAACTATGTCAGATGTTAAAAAGTTTACTCGAAAACGTTCTGTTTCCAGGTGCTATAAGCAGACATGGGCTTCACTGAACATACCTTTAAAATCTAGTTGTTGGTCGCTCTCCCGATCTGCATCTCTTATCCAGTTTGTTGACATATGATTATGCTCTGCTCTTTTATTTCTTTTCAAATCCTCTTTTAATTCATGTTGGTCCAATTTTCCATCCGCGTTACTGTCAATGGACTGAAATACTTCTGCCATGATTTCTTCCCGAGTTGATCTTGATACTAGACACAAAGAAAAAGAAAGTCATGTTAGACTGAATAACTTATAGAAGGAACAAATACTTATCGAAACAAGAACACGGAGCAATTTACAAACGTATGTATGTTACAATCACAAAAACGACATGTCCAGCAAAGTATTATCTTCCCATAACCACCATGACCACGCAAAAATGATAGACACAAAGAAACAGCTTCACGTAGATGACAAGTAACAAAAAACTTCAAAAAGGAAGTTTAGTAGACTAAATGGTACAAAATTACATCTGCATGTTAATTCAGTGTTTAGCGGTGAGTTTCAGGTTTCAAAGATTTCATGAAATAAAATTAATGAATGATGATAGAGCTGAAACCAACTATTAAGTTGTTTTGAAAATCAGTCATTGTCTTTATCAAATTCAGCCCTGAGGTTCGATGTTCAACAAAACGGAAATCTACCATCTCGGTTATATGTATGTGATTTGTTAATGATCAGTATTTTGATTACATACTTTCATTAACTGATTTATTCATAAAGGAACCAAACCTTTAACTTTGCTTTATAGCGACTTTAGATGGTCCATTGACATTAATCAATCGGCTACCAACAGCTCTTTCAAAACCAGGTATTCCACACTGGCTGTGTGGCCGGTGCACTTGATGACACTCTCGGTTTTATGGGAGTTGTAAGTGCCATGGTTTTGAATGTTGTGTTTTTATTTCTGCATTTTGTAGCGTCTTATGTCATTGTTTTCTGTGTTCTCGTTAAAGTCACGCTCTCTGTTATTTTTAGTCCCTATTTTAGTATTAAAAGAGTCGATATATATAATGTTGCTATTGTGATATTTCGTTTTTATTACTTTGCTTTAAATTGTAGCTGTCTAATGTCATTATTTTCTGTGTTCTCTCTTTGGCCATATCTTTGGACTTCGATTTTTGTAAAAACCACTCGTTCGTTCCTTCGGTATTCTATTGCCTTTGTTTGACAAGACCGAATCATTGATAAAAAAATCACGCTGGTCAGCAATGTATAGCTTCTTTATTTCACTTTTTTTTTAAATTTTAACGTTTACTTTTCTATTCTAAAATATTGTTTTATAGCCTAAGTGTTGGTATGCTAATGTATTATGTTTCTGTAAGGTCAGGACATTTGCTAACTTTGGATAACTTGTAGAGAAGTCCATTTGTTATGGGTTTTTATTATAAAGAGGACGGTGAAAGATTGAAATTTCTCAGTGAAAGAAAAGTGATAATTAACTGTGAAATTATTTTCCATAATTTCACTCTAATAAGTGACGTCTCAATAGACGTTGTTAACGTTGTTGTTAAGTAAACGTCTCGGCGAATTAACATGAAAAACGTAGTTCATGAAAAGAATCTCAAATTAAACCAATAATTATGAGAGAACTAATCTATATATTAAAAACAATAACTAATCCTAGATTCTGATTATCGAAAATATTCATATCATGATAAAAAAACACTGTAATTCACTCATGCGCTGCGCGCATTCGTGATTTACTGCGTTCTTCGATCATTCGTTGAATATTTTGCGATAATCAGAATCTCGGATTAGTTATAGTATAAATAGTTTGAGATGTTACAATGTATGGAGGCGTATCAACATATCTCAGTTATATAGAACGTGCAATATGAATAACACAAATATATTGAGAATACCCACTACTTCTTTTACGCAAGTCGTCGTATCTTCCAACACGACTTCGTCGTAATTTATACTTCCAGTAATCATTAAAGGCCCTCTTGTCAGCCTCACTGCTCTCGTCAGTGACCAACAATGCCACCACAATGGCAAAAAGGGTTATCATTACAACTGTATGCGATTGCATTTTTATTACTGGAATATTGTAACTGAAACCAAACAAATTAAAAATTAAATATATCAGGAAACATATATAATGACTGAAAAAATTGAATCCATCTATTCACTTGTCTTCTGGTTTTTGCTTTGTCCCTGGGAATCTACTGTCGTTGTTTTTTTCTAAGACGTATTTTTAAAGTCGATTGTGTATGACATTACCGGTTAACTAGTTCCTATTTTGACGAACAGGTATTGCTATAATACAACCTATATTGGACAAAGTTTTTGGAGGATTGCTTTTGTTACCTTATCAAAACACTCAGGGTCCTTTTGAATTGTTCGACAATACTATACAGTTATAGCCTTTGTATACTAGTATATCAATATGATGATATATCGACCTGAGAGATGCATATTGACCGACAGCAAAGCTGGAGGTCGATATGCATTTTTTCAGTCGATATAACATCACATTGTCCCAGCAAAAAGGTTACAAAACAACGGCAGTAGAATACCGATTGATTAATTGAAAGACTTTTACAATTAGTAATGAACACTTATTCCATTTTGCTGTCCTAATTCTGCAATTTGCTTTATAAGTAATTAAATATGTCCTTTCATACATTTCCTTTAGCTAAAAAAATGTGATTTATGCACATTTATTCTAGCCTGCTCATTTGAAGTAGATACAAACACGAAGATGAAGAAAATAAGGAATTTCTAGTTAAGTATAATTCTGACCTACATGGCAGTTAATCAGTCCTATATATAAAAGAAAGGATATTTACACATCTCTTTAATATTCTGTAATCAATTTCTCCTGTCAAATTTGAAATTTTTACTGGTTATAATACAACAATTAAAATTATAAATGACCTTATTATGTGATAGGAACAAGAATTACATTTTGATCTATTTTAAGTAACCGTGCAATATCATCCTTTATGATATGCCATTTCTATGCAGGAACAAGAATTACATTTTGAGCCATTTTTAGTAACTGTGCAATACCGTGTAACCGTGTAACCCATGCAATAAGCCGTTTTTGATATGCCGTTTCTGTGCAACCTCACATATTATAGGAGGTCATGTAAATATGATCTAACCAATGGAGCAGCATGAAAATATCTAATTAAAAATATTATCGTATATCATCTGTCATGGCTTGGGGATGTTTTACAATTATCTGTTGATGAAAATAGGTACTATATATAGTTCATATTTAATTAAAAAAAAGAATGTACTTTATTAATCTAAAATTATTAGAATTACATCATTAAAAAAATAAATATTGCAATATAAATAAAGGTAATTTTTTCTTCCATTAATTGGGTAGATTTATCTTTTTATAAGGTAATACCTTTAGTTCAAGGTAAAACCTCCACATGCCATAACAGATTGATACGCAATAATTTTGCTTGACAATTCAAAACGACTCTGAGTATTTTGAATAGCTTACAAAAGCGATCCTCCCAAAACGTTTCCCAGTATCTGTTGCAGTAGAGCTATACCTCGGTCAGACAAATAACACATATAGCTTATTCAAATTGAAAATTGGTTATACAATAGAAACTAGTAGACTGGTAAGGTCATACAAAATGGACAATAATTACTCTATTTATTGATTTGATTGTGAAGATTCTGAATGTACATGTAACATGCGCTATGGAAAATGTGAAATATAACCCCCCTAACGTAACTCTTTATTTTCAAACCAAGAAAAATGTTTGAATATTACCTCTTAGCAATATTTAGAATATTTTTAAATGCAAAGCTTGATAAACTTTTAATAATACAAAAATGCAATTATCAGTTGTAAAATTGGAGTATTATAGTACCAATACTGAAGATGTCCAAAATGTTCGAGCCAAGCCACAAAAATGTTACAAATTGCAATGGTATACAATAAGTTTCTTTTGTTAAACATGAAACGTAGGTACTTTATTAGTTCATTTACCAATTTTGAGGTACAAAGCTTTTATGTAAAGTTTTTATAATTCAGAAATCCAATTATCATGAGTTAAACATGGGCAATTAAATGGTAATGCGTTTTACTTTTTTGTATCAATTGACGAAGACAAAAAATTGTTGCTTAAAATGGTATACATAGTATATATGATACAACAGACATGACAATGAAGGTCGTTGTTTGAGCAAGGTGGCGATTTCACTGAAAACAATTCATTACACAGCAGAAAAAGTTCTCACTATTAGGTCATAAACAAATAGAACAATATTTTCAGTTTCAAATAAAGTATGTACACAATTATATACTCTTGAGAATCATTGATATCAATATAATTCGCAGTACTTTGTAAATACTCACTGGCACCAGGAGACCAATATCCCTTGAAAATGGTAAATTCTTGGCGACAGTGACAAATGAGAGCAGAAAATAGTGTCCGTCAAAACAAAGTACTCAAAGTACACAATCCTTATGAAAACAAAAGTGACAACAAAAGTCACAAGCAATTAGAGGGAAAGACCTGTAAGGAAAATCTGTAAGCCATACAACAGTATCGAGAACACACAACCAAACACAGAACATTTTATGCAAGCCGTCATCGTGCATTATAAATAAAATGGTGGGTTAAACCAGGTTTAATGCATCAACCTCCCACTTATATGACGACCAACTATAGCTTCTGTGTGCTCAGATTGTGTTAAATGTCTAAACCATAATATTGTCAAAACATAGCCTTGTGTCATACAGGTTAAATGTTTTTGTCGTTCGATGTACAAGCCTTTTGTCATCATACAGGTAAAATGTTTTTGTCGTTTGGTGTACAAGTCACATCAAGTCACACAAAAGTGACCCATGGTCAAATCTCAATAGAAGAAGCCAAAACTTAAACAAAACCGTCTTCAATAAATTGAAAATTGGAATTGAATATTTATCAATCAAATCTGGATATCGCATAATGAATTTCTTGAGAAAAACTATTTATTTGCATTTATCGAAGCTCTGATTTAAAGGCTTACGAATAAAACATCTGTGTCGTTGCAAAAAATCTTGATAGTGACAATTAAATTTTATCATGTTTATCGCAAACGTTTGAAGACAAAATCTACAGAGGTAGGGTCAGCAATTGAAGATGGGTTTGGTTGATAATACAACGGCAAACGAACACCGAAGCAAGAACGAGGAAAGGGGAAATTCTAAAATCATAAATCCAAAAATCACGGAAATTCACAGCAACACGAATTGAGACAGTATGACAAAGACAAAGACAAAACAAATAAACAAAAAAGAACGTCACAAAACTAAAGCACTAGCAGTGTGAACCGCTATAAAATCTGAGGTATCATTAGGTGCTCCGGAAGGGTAAGCATAATCTGCTCAACGCGTGGCACCCGTCACACTGCCAGTGAAAAGTGAAAAGGAATTGTTCAATAACGGGACACGCTTTCTTTATCGAAGCACCAGGTCTCTTCCTTCAGGAGCTCATGTTTTTGAATACAAGTTACAAGAAGTTTATGTAAAAATCAACCCTATCAGTATTCTTCGCTGTTTCGATGTATTGTACTAAACATCAATGTGGATATTATTGCATTTGAATTCTTTTGTCCCATTTCATTCTGTTTCTGTCTTACTGCATAGATATTTGCTATTCAGCAGTGTGGTTCCGTCGATTCAAAAAAATTGCTTTCTTTTTATGCTCACATTTAAAAAAAATGAATATTCTTCTGGTGATTAAAAATAAATACAGAAAATGACAAATTATCAAACTGAAAAGTACCTACCTATTGGAAACTTTTTTACAAATCGTGTGGTGTGATGTTCCCAACAGTGGTTTAAATCTCTACCTGTTTTCTGTTCGATAAAGCAATTTAAAGTGATTCTTCATGCAAAATCTGAGGCCATGTACAGGGTCGTTTTCAACAATGATAATAACAAAAATTATGAAATATTTTTAATCATTTGTATATAAAAAGTAACTGATAGATACCCAAACACATTTTTTCCATAGAAAGTCCAATTAAGAACTTTATGAGCTATGTAAAATATGTACATCTTTTATTACCAATTTGTTATGTTCAGTCATGAATGAATGTATAACTTACTTAATATACAAATTATTATAACTATTAACTTCTTTTTGAATCTGTTCAAGTCTGAAAGGTTTTACAACCATTTGGAAACTGTCGTGCATGAATGTTTCAGATTACATTAACATTTTGACCTTCGCTATTGCAAAAAAAACGCACGAAAGAAAAGTTTTTTTCCAGCATTTCAATTGATAGCGTTTTTCCATTGATTTTATTCTGTTTTGCCAAGTTAAGGTTAAAAAACCTTCTCGGTGGTTAGTACACTGTTACCGTATAAATCCAAGTTTATACAAAACATTCTAAAAGAAGAAAAACACTGTAATTTCACTTTTCGATGTTTCATCTAATAACCAATATTTCAATGAGTAACTACTAAAACATCTTATATTTCTATGTCAATTGGAAAAAAACCAATTCAGAATCAAATAAGTTGGCTTCTTTTCATATCGGTATGTATTACCGAAAAAGATGGACAAAATAAAACTAGAATTTTTGATAAACGTGATGATTACAAATTACAATTTTCTTTATTATCCCTTCTGCTCTTGCAAATATGTATCTCAGCTGATACATGCTAGATTACCCTCCCTTTTGTACTACCATCGATATTTTAGTATACGAGTCTTACTCTAATGTTTTGTATGCTGCAACAAGTGAGCGATGATATAAAATAACAAAACGAACACGCCACAAAACAAGGTACTAAAAAATATCAATATTATGAGGATTGGGGTAACTGTAAAAGTAAAAAGTAAGATAACAAATTAACATTGTATACTAACTAAATGTAATTTACAGCTTTTTATTTTTTCATTCAACATTGTAAAGATGCACCAATATGAAGATTAATTTAAATACGTACAAAATGTATAAAAAATGAAAAAAAGTAGTAACTTTCATAGTCATGGATACTTTCACGAAGAAAAACAATAAGGTAAGCGAAGCTGTTCTTCAATCAACCGATCGATCCAGATTCCATCAAACTTCTTCATTGTCTACAAGGGGTCCGTTTCACAACAGTTTAGCTGTTCTTCAATCAACCAATTGATCCAGGTTCCATCAAACTTCTTCATTGTTTACAAGGGACCCGTTTCACAACAGTTTAGCTGTTCTTCAATCAACCGATCGATCCAGATTCCAACAAACTTCTTCATTGTCTACAAGAGGCCCGTTTCACAACAGTTTATCAACTTTTTTAACTGATTAGTGGATCCATCATTACAACACTGTCCTTGAATGGTGCCTTGAGATATGAATGTTCACTACGACGAGCTATTGTTGTAAATGAAGCAAAATTACTGTATCAAAATCTTTATACCAAGGTTAGGTTCAACCTATGTTTCAGTTGTCGCTACAGAAGTTCTAGGACCGTCATCATAATTTGACAGATAGTTACAATGTTTCTAGTAGATATTTTTGAATTGATCAAGAACTGACAATCAAAGAATATGACTTAACACTGGACTTTTCACTGGCAGTGCAACCAATGTAAATCATACTTACCTTTCCGGGGCACTTAATGATACCTCCAGTTTTCTTTGGGTTTACAATGCTATTGTATATGTTTTTTTTCTCGTTGATATTGTCTCAATTTTTGTGGCATGTGATTTATTGTGTATTTTCATCTTTTCTGTATGTTTGCCTCTGTATTTCTCTGCCGATGTATCCTCGCAACGAATTATCAAACAATGAACCAATGTCGCAAATTGTTTTCAGCAGACAACGGCAGTATCAGTGAATGACCAGTATGTGTGTAAAATCTAGGGTCATTTGCTCCCAAAGCCAATTTTTGCAGAATATCCTGTCGATACCCCATATACGGAGATTCCTAGTTATCTGATTCTTTTTAATTAGGTTCTGGCATTTGTAATAAATTTCCGTAAAAACAAGGATGAGAAATGCTGTTTCGATATCGGATGTTCATATACTCAATGTATTTAACAGTATAAGAAATTGTTGTAAAAGTTAGGATGTGATAGTAAGGTAACCAACGTTCGTTAAAGTCGTCCAGATTACAACAATCATAGGATGTTAAAATCTATATCAAACTTTTTCATTCATCTTAAATTATCACAAAGATATGTGAGTTTTATGAAATCATTCAAGGACATGTACTTTTTCATGAACCACCGGGTAACACAGTCGTCTGCTTAACAAGTCAGTTTTATGATAATTGAACCCATATCGCTAATTGTCCTTTTCATGCTGTACTGTTTACTGATAGCTTAAAGAATGGCATTGTAATGACTGTTTTAGAAGCAGACATTAATGGAAAAAAAGAAACTCAACTTATGAAATAAAGATGTGAATGATTATTTTGAACTTTATTTCGAGATGCATATTACAGAAATTTTTCATGTCAACAAGAGGATGACTTTTTCTCTCGCCTGCGACGAATATCGCGAAGGCGAGACATAGCGACCATAGATTCCATCGTCGATGTCGTCGGTGTCGTCAACATTTGGTTAACACAAATGCTCAACTTTTTTTTGAACTTCAATAACTTTCTGAAATCTTCCTCAATATCAATGAAATTTTGACAAAATATTCATTACAACTTCATTATTGAATGCCAAGTATATTTTTGAAAAAAAATTCCAATTTTCCCGCATTTGGCCATTTGTTGAACTTAGTTTTTTTCAATCAATTTTTTCGGTTTCCACTATATCTAAACACCTAAACGCCATAGACAGATGATGATTGGTATGTGGTTACGTCTTTAGAAGTAACCATGCCAGAATTATGTCACCTTGACCTACATTTTCAGCATCAATGAATTTGACTAAATTTACACTTTGGTTGATGCTATAATCAATAATGTTTAAACAAATTGGAACTTAGGAAATTTAATTTTGATGTAGAGTTGTTGCATATAGCCTGCAGATAAGCAAAAACTTTCAAGATTTTATTCCGGTTCCTACTTTTGTGAATTTCCTGAAAATGTCCAAGACTCACAATTTTTGAAATTTTTGCATACAATCAAATATGTTAGCAATTTTTCATACCAGAAATAATTCTGAAAACTAAGAATGAAAAAATTCAAACAGTTTTTGGGAATTCTTGCTTTTTGGATGAATTTTAGTCAAAACAATTTTTTAAAAGGTTATATTTCAGAAATTTTTTTATTCCAATTTTGGTAAATTTCCTAACACTCTCAAAGACAAGCAGTTTTTTGGAATTCTTGTTAGCAAAAATTCTTTTTGAATAAATTTTAGTGAGCTTAGGTTTCAAAAATGTTTTGATTCCAATTTTGGTAAATTTCCTGATTCTCTCAAGCTGAGTCAAAGACAATTAAGTTTTTGAAACTCCTGTAGCAAATATGCTTTTTGGATGAATTTTTGCTCAAACAAATATTGCCAATGGTTAGATTTCAAAAAATGTTTGGATAGAATTTTAGTAAATTTCCTGATTCTCTCAAAGACCAGTTATTTCTTAGAATTCATAGTAACATTTTTTTTATTCAGATAGTCAGGATTTTACAACAATCCAATAATCACCACCTGACTAGGGTGTATTTGAGTTTTTACATTCTTACAAATAACATGGCTATCAAAGTTATGCAAAATAATTATATCATTAATAATATCTAAATTTGACTAAATGATCCCTTTCACTCCATACATACCAAATACCAAATAGTAACCAAATCTTAATATAGGCCAAATTATAATGAAAGCGGAGTGAGCAGGCGAGACACTAGGTTCCGCGGAACTTATACGAATTATTTTATTTTTCGGGGTTTGTAAATGACGGAAAATTTCATCTGACATGCAACCCCGAAAATTAAATGGCAAGGAGTCCACTCATTTCCACTCGTTTTGAGGGGTGTAAATTGTACCAACGAAATATTTCAAAATGTTACTATTGGAGCCTATGGGAAATTTGTGTTATATGCCCATTTGTACGTTGATTTTTTTGCAGTTTGCATATATAACAGTAATTAAATATTGTGCTACCGAAAGTGACTGGGAGTAGTAATTTCTTGTACATATTTGTACTTTATTTTGCTTTTGATTTTTTTAGATATAAAGATATATACGTATTTTGTTTTCGAGGTATGATGGATGTTTCGCAAGGGAAAACTAGATAAGGCCTTAAAGAAGATTTTTGTTGAAGGTCACCAGTTGGCCACCATAGTAAAAAATGGCAGCCAATGGCCATGCAGTAATGTTTGGTCGCCACAGATTCGGTATTTGAAAAGGTAGAAAATAATAATGTGAAGCGTCTTCAAACCTTTTTTTTTGCAAAGCTTTGTAAAGTTTTTGTATTATCGTGAGTAAAACATGCGCATTTACATGGTAATGTGTTTAACGTTTTTGTATCAATTGGTTAAGACAAGTAGTTGTGGCTAAAAATGGTATACAAAATTATGTTGCATTTCTACATATAAGATACAAGGGACATGACTGAATAAGATCTTTCAGCGAAGGTCATTATTTGAGCAAGGTGGCGGTTTCGCTGAAAAGTTCCTAAAATTTGGTCATAAACAAACAGAACAATATTTTTGTCAGTTTCAAAATAAAGTATGTACAAAATTATATATTCTTGAGATCCATTGGTATTGGCATAATTCTTCATCACTTGAGAAGTGATAGGACAGATGCAAAATTGACAATGCTTTCTTTGTTAATTCTCAATGGCACGTGCATCCAGGAGATCAATATCCCTTAAAAATGGTAAATTATTGGTGACAGTAACAAATGAGAGCTGCAAATATTGTCGATCAAAACAAATACTCCGAATTCTAACATGGCTTTTTTAACCGTCAACCAGTATAATACTCAATAACCATATATTTTACACATGCCAAATGGTATCGGATTATGAGTAAACGGAATGAAAAACAACATTAAAAAAAAATTGTTCGTCTTAATTTATGGAGAAGATAAAGGTTAAAAACAATTTTTAAGTAATCATGCCATTTAAACGCGTTAATGTGCATTGTTTTGCTTTCGATCATAACTATTGTGCTACCGAAAGTGACGCCCAGTAGTAATTTCTTGTACAGTTTTGGACTTTATTCCGTTTTTGATTTTATAGATACAGATATATATTTTGTTTTCGAGGTATCATTGATATTTCGCAAGGAAAAACTATGACAAGCCTCAAAGTAGATTTTTGTTGAAGGTCGCCAGTTGTCAACCATAGTAAAAAAATGGCCGCCTATTGAAATTTATGGAAACTTGCGTAAATGGGTGCAGTAACGTCATCAAATCCTGATTGTGACGTCACAAGTATTACTCATCTTCAATGTTTACCGAAAATCAGCACATTGATGTTAACATTTGATAATGTTTCTTGGCATAGGAAGCATACAACGCATGCTAGTGCTAATGAGAGTTTTTTATATGCTGATTGTAAATGAAACTGCCACCTTTAAAAGAAAGCAAATATTTTTTAGAACGATGCAACCACACTGTAGATATCACTGGTCGTTTATTTGCTTGTCAGCAGTATGGTTGCATCGATTAAAAAAATATTTGCTTTCTTTTAATGCTCACATTTTTAAAAAGTGAACATTCGCCTTGCGATTAAAAATAATACAGAAAATGACGTATCCAAAAAATTACCGAACTGAAAAAAGTAACTATATTTACAAATCTTGTAGTGTGATGTTCCAAACAGTGATTTTGATCTTTACCTGATTCTTGTTCAATAAAGCAATTTTAAATGTTTCTTCATGCAAAATCTGAGGCTATGTACAGGGTCGTTTTTAGCAAGGGTAATAAGAAGAAATGATGATACATTTTTAATCATTTGTAGATAAAATATAGCTGATAGATACCCAAACACATTTTTTACCATAGCAAGCCCAAATAAGAATTGTTATGAGCTATGTAAAATATTTGGATCCTTTAATACCAATTTGTTATAATCAGTCATGAGTGAATTTATAACTTACATAATATACAAATTATCATAACTATTAACTTCTTTTTGAATCTGCTCACGTCTGAAAGGTTTAACAACCATTTGGAAAACTGTCGTGCATGAATGTTTTAGATTACAATGAAAAAGAAAGGAAATGGGGGAAAGGTCAAGGAGACAACATCCCATATCCAGGTTTAAACGACCCAAAACAAAGCATCTAGGGGTTACCGTACGGTCTTCAACACAGTGAGGAACAATATAGCAAGCCCTAAATGGCCCCCAAAAGGTAAAAAAGTGAATAAATCAATGGAAACAAACCACATCCAATAACCCAAATATCAAGAAACTAAAATTTTATAAGAAGACAAGGACAAGCCAATGACAAACATATTCCTGACTTGGGACAGGCGCAAAAATTGCGGTTGGGTTAAACTCGTTTTCTTGGATCCAAACCCTCCCCCTATGTGTGATGAATGGCTAAAAATAAATACACAAAAAAGACTCACAGTAAAAATCAAACTAGAAAAAAGTCTAACTTATCAAGTCGAGTACCCTTACAATGAAGTACATAAAACATGAAGACAATACACACAGGTACTGTCCGGAAAAATGCTCGCAGTTACTGACATAATTTCCGTTGAATATGATATCAAGCCTTCTTACATTAACATATTGACCTTCGATATTTAAAAAAAACGGTCTTTTCTGCAATTCAATTGAAAGCGCTTTTCCATTGATTTTTATTCTGTTTTACCAATTTAGGGTTAAAAACTTTCTAGAAGTTGGTAAACTGTTACTTTATAAAGCCAGATTTATATAAATATAAAAAAAACCGAACGTTATAAAAGAAGAAAAGCACTGTCATTTCACTTTTCGATCCTTCACCCAATAACCCATATTTCAATGAGTACCTTCTAAAACATCTTTTATTTCCCAGTCAATTGAAAAAAAACACTTCAGAAAGAAATAAGTTGGCTTCATATTCATATCTGTTTCCATTACTGACAAAGATAGAAAAGTTAAAACTGGATTTTTTTATAAACGTGATGATTTCAACTTTTTTCTCGTTAATTTCCCAATCTTAAGTATTAACATGCCTCCTACTCTCGAAGATATGTACATCAGTTGATACATGCTAGATAACCCTCCCTTTTGTACTGCCATTAAGAATATATGTTGGTAAACGTGTCTTATGCTGCCACATGTGAGCGATAATTATCAATTATGGACTTTTTACGAAGTCAATATGTTAAATATGGACCTGTTAGGTTTATATTGACCGAGGACGAAGTCCGAGGTCAATATATTCCTAACAGGTCCATATTTAACATATTGACAGAGTGAAAAGTCCATCATTTTTATAATACATATATAGTTTTATGGTACCTCATTTTTGTGGAGGAAAATTCTGTCAATATATCGGAATTTAATTAGAAAAAGAACCTTTATTTGAAGGTGCTTGTGGATCTGCCATCATCTAGAATGGGTTACATGAGTGCTCATAGAATAAAAAAGTGCCGACATGTCTTTAATATTTGCAAATAAAACCAAACAAGTAAGCCTTTTTATTTGCGTGTTTACGTGAAGTGTGCAATAAAAAACATGTGACAACCGTTAAATATAGTTTTCATTGATTTCAGTGGTTGCTCTGTAAAAACATTTTAATTTCCCCTATTATTTCCCCGGCGGAAGCTCCTATCAATCTGTAACACGTTTTCCAATATTTTTAAAGTAATTTTCATAAGAGCTTTCTTAGTGAAAAACTGTAGTCTGAGAGTCCAACCAGACATGTAGCGTCATTAAAACTAAAAATAGAAACAGAGCGTCAATATACTTAAAAATAGAAACATAGCGTCAATATACCTAAAATTAGAAACAACGCTGAAATATACTGAATATTCTTAAAATCACGTGAGCGTATTAGCCAATGAGATTAATAGGAACTTATACCATATGTAATATTTATCAATTATGGACCTTTTACGAAGTCAATATGTTATATATGGACCTGTTTGATTTATATTGACCGAGGACAAAGTCTGAGGTCAATATATTCCTAACAGGTCCATAAATAACATATTGCCAGAGTAAAAAGTCCATCATTTTTATATTATATATGTAGTTTTCATGTATTTCATTACATTTTTGTAGTGTAAATTTTTATCACTACACCGGATTTTAATTCGAAATAGAAGCTATACTTTAAGGCGGATGTATATCTGCCACAGAATAGAATGGGGTACATGAGTGTTCATAGGATAAATAAATACCAACATAATTATCTGTATATTTGCAAATAAAATAAAACAGCAAACCTTTTAATTTTCGTGTTTACGTAGAGTGTGCAATAAATAACATGCGACAACTGTTAATATTTTTTCGCTAATTGCAGTGGTTGCTCTGTAAACATTTTAATATCCTCTATTTAAAATGTGCAAAGCGTTTTCCAAGCTTTTTTAAATATTTATTTCATAAGATCTTTCTTTGTGAAAAAGTAATGCCTGAAAGTCCAAACCAGAGAAATAGCGTCAGTATAGCTAAAATTATAAACATAGCGTCAATATACGTAAAATTGGAAACAACGCTAAAAATACATTGAATATTCTTAAAATAACGTGAGTGATTTAGCCAATGAAATTAATAGGAATTTTTACCATATGTGATATTATAAAATAATAAAATGAACACGCCACAACACAATGTACTAATAAATGTCAATGTTATGAGGATAAGGGTAACTGTAAAGGTAAATAATAAGAATCAACATTGTATACTAATCTAATGCAATTTACAGCATTCTTTTTTTATTCAACAATTTAAAATTACACAAATATGTAGATGAATTAAAATATATATGTATAAACTATGATAAAAGTAGTAACTGTCATAGTCATGGATACTTTCACGAAGAACAAGGGGCATCAGCGAAGCTGTTCTTCAATCAACCGATCGATTCAGATTCCATCAAACTTTCTCACTGTCTACAAAGGCCCGTTACTAAACATTTTATAAACATTTTTAACTAATTAGTTGAACCACAATCACATCACTGTCCTGGAAGAAAAGTGTCTGGAGATCATCCAAATTTTCACTACGGCGAGAAACCTGAAATCACTAGTAGACCAATCCTAGAGAACGGGAATACTTAGTAACATAACCTATATAACTGACTAATAAAGAAATTGAGCCTTCGTTGTAAATTGTTGTAAATTACTGTATCAAAATCTTTGACAGATCGTTACAATGTTTCCAGTGGATATTGTTGAATAAGTTACGGAACTGACAATCATGAATATGACTTAACACCGAACTTCTCACTGGCAGTGTAACCAGTGTAAATCATACTTACCTTTCCGGAGCACTCGATGATTCCTCCAGTGTTCTTATGGTTTACACTGCTATTGCTTTAATCTAAAGACTTTATTTCTACTTTAGCCTCATACGATTTTTCTTGTTGATATTGTCTTCATTTCTGATGCATCAGAATTTTGTGCTTTTAAACTTTTGATTCTGTATTTTCCTATCTTCTCTCTGTTTGCCCTTGTATTGCTATGCCGATGTATTCTTACTACGAATTATATAAAACAATGAACCAATGTCGCAAAGTGTTTTTCAGAAGACATCAGCAGTATTAGGGAGAAACCAGTATACACATAAAATACAAAAAATACCAAAGTTGCATAAAAAATTGTAAATCTCGTTATGCAGTACACGTGTTTTAAGGAGTAACCTTTCATCAGCAGCATTAGAATCAAATAATATGGAAAGCCATCATCCAAAAGTAGTCACACAAGAAGTACTCATTACCAAAATATCGAATGAAGCAAAATTCTGTACCAAGGACATCTACGAAGTGCCATACAATGAATGAAGCTGTCTTGTCGATATCCCCTACTACGTAGAGAATTCCCAGTGATTAAATATTGCGCTACCGATATTTTAATAAATTTTCATATATACCGGTATTCACCAGCCCAGTAGTCAGTACTTTAGTGCTGACCCGAAAGCCGATTATATTTCGAACCCTGCAATATCTAAATTTTTGTAAATTTTGTTGAACACTAAGGAGTATCTCCCTCATGCAAAGCTCTGTCCTTAGCTGAGTTTGGCTTTACATTTAGATCATATTGGGTATTTGATCTCTTTCAGTTTTTTAACATCTTTGATTTTTACGGTCTTTCAAACGTTTAGATTTTATCTGCACTGAAGAGACATAAGTTGTCGAAATGCGCATATGCAGAAAATAAATTCACAGTAACTTCGGTATTTAGTTATTTGTTACCACTGGGTCGATGCCTCTGCTGGTGGACTGTTAGTCCCCGAGGGTATTCACCAGCCCAGTAGTCAGTACTTTAGTGCTGACCCGAAAGCCGATTATATTTCGAACCCTGCAATATCTAAATTTTTGTAAATTTTGTTGAACACTTAGGAGTATCTCCCTCATGCAAAGCTCTGTCCTTAGCTGAGTTTGGCTTTACATTTAGATCATATTGGGTATTTGATCTCTATCAGTTTTTTAACATCTTTGATTTTTACGGTCTTTCAAACGTTTAGATTTTATCTGCACTGAAGAGACATAAGTTGTCGAAATGCGCATATGCAGAAAATAAATTCACAGTAACTTCGGTATTTAGTTATTTGTTACCACTGGGTCGATGCCTCTGCTGGTGGACTGTTAGTCCCCGAGGGTATTCACCAGCCCAGTAGTCAGTACTTTAGTGCTGACCCGAAAGCCGATTATATTTCGAACCCTGCAATATCTAAATTTTTGTAAATTTTGTTGAATACTAAGGAGTATCTCCCTCATGCA
>MJUU01019198.1:15170-25870 GCA_002080025.1 Modiolus philippinarum
CCGTTCATTGAAGATCTTATGGTGGGCATTTTATTGTTACTCCCCTTTGGGTAGTTGTCTCTTTGACAAATTCCCCGTTTCCGCTCTCTTTTGTAAACTTAGTCGAAGAAAGTCTCCTCTGAAACCTGACTGGGAACATGACTTGGTCACTTGGATAAAAATTTGTCCAGGAAAAATTCATGTTGGATGTCTACAGAATCGAACATTCACCAGAGTTTTTACTGTGTGTGGTTCTTTTAGCACTGTTGTTACATTAACCAACAAGTCTATGAGAACTACATCTACATGGCAGTATATACTCAAGTTCTTCAGTTAAAGTGGTAAAGTACTGGTAGTCAAAAGATTTTTTATTTATCAAATTTTATTTAGTTTTTTTTACTGTTGTGTTTGTGAAGCTGCATATACTGACTACAAAAATCTAACAGTATATCCATTCAAATGGTTCATGTACGTATAATTCCATATAATTATTGGTCAATGTCACGAAGGTACCGGGTTGTTACGCTCCTATTACCTGTTCGCTCCGGGTTATTTCGCGCCGAAAAGTGGGTCGATTCGCTCCGATAATTAAAGGTAATATAATGCGTGATTGGCTATCGATGGATATAATATTAACATAATAATGTCGGATAGTAAACGATGATTTCAAACCATACATGTATATCCTAATCAAATAAGTATGAAGTAATAAAGTGACACAATCATTAATTTATGAAATTTAAAATGTAATATGTAACCCAGAACTTAGTAATAATTAATCTATCTTTGATATAACAGAATACAATTAAATAATTAATCAGTGTATTTACATTGAAATTAGTAAGACCCAACAAGCTCTTGCGTACATGTACTCCTTGAGAAAATTTATATAAAAACATTTTACTCTATTGCCGGGGAAATTCTTTGAAAATGCATGTGGGAGAGAGGGTAAATGATGGTTGTGTGTTGTAGTGCTACATTTGTATTCTTAGTCTAATTCTTGTTTAAATTGTTTTGTGTAATAAATTTAAAAACCTATCTATGTATCTTTATCTATTAGTCCAGATTCGGAATAAAAAAAAATGAAAAAGACCGAAAACAGAAAAAAATGCAGTGAAAAAAAAATGGCATCTTGTTTACAATTTCGGAGTTATTGTCTAGCTGAAGTGCAATCCAATTTGACAAATAAAACTCATTTTATCATGCAAGGCCATGCAAGTCAATCGTCAATGGCACATGTGTTTTTCTTTCTCAATTCTGCTTAGTTCTTGGTCTCTGTCTTACTACACATGTCACCAATGGTGTCTTACGGAGTGTATTAATTACCTGAAGTAAAAAATGTCTCTATTGAACAAACCGCCGATGCATCTCTGCGTGTACTTCATTACCAATTTAATTTTTAAACTGTCGGTGTTTTGTTATTCTTTGCGTTTCCGCAGTGTTAGAAAAATATAGAAGAAAAAAAAAATAATCAAATGCAACCAAAACCATAAAAATAGCATCATAAGTGAGGATACTGAAAGATTCGCCAATTTTCGGTACTATCAAAACAGATTCTGATTAAATACATGTACATCAAGGAAACAGTTTTTAAATAACAATTTATAAAAGTAGAGCGAAACGACCCAGGGCGAACAGGAATCGGCGCGAACGCACCAGGGGCGAAAGGGAATAGGAGCGAAACAACCCAGGGTGCAAACGGGATTCGGCGCGAAACGACCCGGATTCTGTCACTAACAACAAAGAAGTTATTTCCTGAAAAAACCTAGGCCTTCTTGTCCATTGATACGCTCCGAGGAAAACTAGTTCAGTACATGGTGACGCATCTTTGCTAGGGTTATGATCAGTCCCTCTCATTACCTTGGCTAGCAAAGATGATGGTGATGTCAAATTTAGTGACAACATTGTTTTAAATTCAAAGGATTAGAATTATAAGAAATTAAAGTAATATATTTTTCTATCTTTCATATACTTATATAATTAATTATAATATAACACTAACAGTGTGCAATGTATGTAACATCTATTTTGATTGGGTAAAGCTAAAATCTAATCTCATTAAAACACAATTTTGGTGTGAAATTAAAAATAATAGGTGTGCCAAGTTAAACAAAGTCTGTTAATATTAGAATGGAGACAACAGTATTGCATTTGAAAATTCCAAAACAATATGTCAAGTTACTGCATCATCTCCTGTGATATGATATGAGACCATCAAATATACTCCTTTTGTTGACATCAAATATTCAAATACAAAAAGCCTTAGTCATTCCAAAAATTTTATTAAATAAATTTAAAGTATTTTTTCAGTAAGTGACAATAATTAAAATATGTTTAAAGTGTCCATTTATTCAAACAGGGCAGCTATTTTCAAGCATTTGATCATTCATAAAGCAATAGTGAATGAAGGTATTTGTGTTTAATAAATTATGTACATCACCCAATTTGTGACCATCAAATTTCACATTAATGTCATGAAATTATTCAATATGCAACACAGTAGTTTTTAGTTGGAATAATGCTGTACTTTGATGAATACACATCAGTTTGTACATGAGGAATATATGTACAATTGACATATAGGATACATACAGACAATGGAAAAGTTTGTATTGCTTTCTGGAAACTATTTATGTGCTATGTTAAATAGAATTATAGCACTATGCAGTTTTTGGATAGGTTAATACATTTTCATTTCAATTTGTCATAAGGTATATGTAATGAAGGTAAGAAATCCGACTTGATATACTAACGAAAAAATATCGCTCAAGACCAAAGTTTTAATTACATCAATACTTTAGTATCTAAAATATGAGTATGAATTATGTGATATAATGTTTGAAATTTGTCAGACATCACAAAACAGACATCTGGAGAGATGGCAGCCATCTCTGTGGGCCCTGCTGTAACAAGTGCAAATTTAAATGTGTGTTGACACAATACATGCACAATATTGAATGATATATGGAAAAATACAAAGCTTGCGACAAAATTTCAAGTTGTGTCATTTACCATTGACCAAAAACAAATGGTCAAGGGTCACAAACCTTGGAATATTACACATTGCCTTGAATTGATCTATCCACATATGCTAAATACCAAAAGCCTATCTCAAAAGACCAGCAATGTTATAGCCTGTACACGACTTTGTCATAAGAAAAGCAATAATCTGACCTTAAAGACCAAGGTCAAAGTTCACCAATCATGGATCATGACACATCGTCTTGAAGTGATCTAGCTACATGCAAAACATCTAAAGCCTATCTCACAAGACAAAAAAAGTCATAGCCCCGACATAACTTGTCCAAGGTGACCAATCATGGTTCATTAATTTTTCATAAGGAATCCTTTGAAAAAAACTGCATCAAAATCGGACTTCAGATAAAAAAAATTGTTTGAATTCGCCTCTGTTGGGACCCATTTATCTCGTGAGCGGTACATGCTATGTCAAATTCGTTGGCTACAACAAATTGAAATTTTCCTTGGGAAAACACTGAAACAAACCCCAACAAAATCCAATTAATAATTAAGATTCACAGTCAAATATGTGAAAACACCCAATTTCACCCCTTTTCTGAAACGGACGGGCCGTCAACTCGAAATTAAAACCTCTGTTTACATGTGAGCCAAGAAACAACATACTAAAATTTCATAAAGATATGTCCTCTAGAAGCAAGGTTATGCTGTCCACAGACCCCAAGGCCATACCATTATACGACCACAAAAATTTTGCGGTCGTATAAAAATAAACTGCTGCATCAAGAGCACATAATATGTCCGTCCACAGTCAACTAAAACTTCATGGCATTAATAGACCACAACAAAATTTGAGAATCAAACACATTATGTGCCTTACCAAGATGTAACTATATAAAAAATATCATATCAATATGTATAAAAAAGGTGCAAAAAAATCTATCTTTCAACAACAAAATTTAGTCCAAGGGCCATAACTCCTCACGAAAAAATCATTCAACATGTACCAAATTTTAACTTAATCAGTAATTTATTTACATACAATGATAAACCAAAAATCAAATAAAAAAGTTCACGATATGTAAAGAAAAGGTTGAGAAACTGATGTTCAAGGATCATTACTCTGTACAAATTAACCAATCAGGACCAAAATCATGCATGATCTGTATCTCAACAAGATGAACTCATATATCAAATTTCAAATCAATATTCAGATTTGATAACCAAACTGTATTGGTAAATTTAAGATTTAACTGTCCCAAAAATCACTTTTTTTGGCTCCACTAAAATGTCGCAGGAAAACTCTGTTTACTACAGTAAAGTCTGCAAGTTACCCCTTAAGATCCTAAATTACAGCATTGTTATGTTTAAAATGGTAATATTAAAGATTCATAATCACATTTGCAGAATCTATTTTATTGAATTTAATTGTCTAATCTTGATTGGATTTACATAGAATAGAATTTGAACTCCATTTTTATCATGTTTTGAAAAAGGTCAGTCATTGGGGCCGAATTATATACAGTTTTCTCTTGTGTGTTGGCATAGCTTATTATCATTAATAAATAGATTATTGTAGGGCCGAATTAAATACAGTTTTCTCTTGTGTGTTCGCATAGCTTATTATCATTAATAAATAGATTATTGTAAGCGAGCTCTATGCGAGTTAGAGAACATGGTAAGACCTTATATTTGCAGATATTTTATACGGACCGAAAGCGAGGTATAAAATGAGGACAAATACAAGGCCTCACCATGTTCTAATTCAAATATAGCCCAATTGTTATAATCTATTTAGATTCTTATATGGTCTAGAGATGTTTTGAAAATTTGAGGCGGTACTAGGAGAATGTTTTCAAATGCCATTTTAGTTTTAACTAGAGGTACTGTGGCCTGGACGGCCACAAAATGATACCCCCCAATCCCCATGTAGAAGATCCCCAATATAATTTGTCACTAAAATAGTTATAACTGCACAATTCCCGGTAAACAGGAAGTAGATAGTCGGCAATCTTAAAATCACTACTTGCAGTATAAGACATCATTATAAACTTGCATACAAAATTTCAAGTTGCAGTGATGAGTAGTTACTGAGAAAACTGTTACGAAAATTTTCTTCGAATGACAAAAGATCTCGAAAATTAACTAAGTCGGTAAACAGGGAGTAGATGTCCGGCAATCCAGTAATCGCTACTTGCAGTATTGGACATCATTATAAACTTGCATACAAAATTTCAAGTTGCAGTGATGAGTAGTTACCGAGAAAACTGTTACGAAAATTTTCTACGATTGACAAAAGATCTCGAAAATTAACTAAGTCGGTAAACAGGAAGTAGATGTCCGGCAATCCTGAAATCGCTACTTGCAGTATAGGACATCATTATAAACTTGCATACAAAATTTCAAGTTGCAGTGATGAGTAGTTACTGAGAAAACTGTNAAAATTTCAAGTTGCAGTGATGTGTAGTTATTGAGAAAACTGTTACGAAAATTTTTCTACGATTGACAAAAGATCTTGAAAATTAACTAAATCGGTAAACAGGAAGTAGATGTCCGGCAATCCTGAAATCGCTACTTGCGGTATAGGACATCATAATAAATTTGCATACAAAATTTCAAGTTGCAGTGATAAGTAGTTACTGAGAAAACTGTTACGAAAAATTGTTTGCTATCACAGACGGACAGACAGACGGACAGAGTGATTCCTATATACCCCCCCTGAACTTTGTTCGTGGGGGTATAAAAATTAAAAAATGGACGACGCCAACACCATACCATCATACGACCGCAAAATTTTTGCAGTCGTATAAAAATGCATTATTCCTGTTTGAGCTATTTACAATTGAGATTGTGACGTCAATGAGGGCTTTATGCTTATTAGAACCCTGTTGTGTTCTCAAAGCATTTGAACGACACCATATTTGAATTGCCTATTAATTCTTATTGTTTGTATTTGTTTGAATCCAGCAAGTCAGAATTTTAGTGTTAGTGTTTTGGTTTTAATTATTTAAATAATGCATACAGATCAGTACAATTCCACTCCTGGTTAGATTTGAACTAACATCTCCAAGTAAAACCTGGTGTATTTCATTATACTACAGGAGTTTTTGTACAATATACATGATAAAACTACCTACAAATATTAATTGGCACAACCTAATTCTAACCTACACTACATTTAGCAACATGCAAGAAAGAGGAATTAAAACAAGAACTGTCACCGAATGGCAGCCAAATATACCCCCGCTCATTGAACCCTGGATCAGTATGGTAAGTTCAATTTTAAGTTGGTGTGGACACAATACAGGTGTGGACACAGTACAAGTGTGGAAATATACAAGTATGGACACAATGATATTATCTTCAAGAAAGAACTTTCACAAGGGTTCCAATGAAAATACTCTGACTGGATCATACAAATATGAAATTCACAATTTTTTAAGCCTATTTGACATTTTTAATACACAAAAATCATAAGCATTATAGAAATTCATTACAACACTTTGAAAACAACTTTTCAAGAGGATTACAATGAAAAAAGTGTGTCTCTCCAACAGTTTGACTTCACAATATCTACAAAATTTTTTCTTGGAGAAAAAAAAGATAATGGAAGGAGAATTCAACGAAAGTCAAAGTCAAATTATCTCCCCTTCCTGATTTCAAACAATTATCATATTCCATCAAGCATATCTACATATAGTGTTCTTCCTTTGTGTATAGTTTCATCAAAATCCTTCAAGTGGTTTAATTAAATTCCTTCATCAAAATCATTCAAGTGGTTTAAGAGGAGTTGCGCTTACAAGGTAACCCATACATAGGGAATCAACAAAAAGTCAAAGTTGAATAATCTCCCCTTCCTGGTACATCTCCATATAGTGTCCTTGGACTATAGCTGACATATATAAAAGGCATTTCCAATAGGAAAAAAGGGCTACGCAGAGTGCAACATGATACGACAGCAGCATGACGACCATTGAAATTTGACAAGTGTAATTTAAAGCAAATGTGGACACAGTAAAGAGCTTGACACATTAATTTGATGGACACAATAAAAAGCATGATACAGTAATTAGCTGGACACAAAATAGTGAAAAAAAGCTTACAATGAGAATAATCCAAAGAAAAAATCCCATCAAAATCTGATGAAAAAAAATCTAAATGGCACCAGTGTGAATAAGCTGAGTTGCAACTTCAAATATTATGTGACCAAGTTAATGTGAAGACTCAAATATTTCTAAAATTGTTTATTCATTATCTTTCCTACCTAATATCCAAAATTCTAAGAAGTCCATTATCTATTTTCATGTCTTGACATTTCAATATATAAATCTATTTTCCATCACTGTGACCTTCACCTTTGACCTACTTTCTCCCAAATGGGATAGGGTCCCCCCGTCTGGTATCCAACAATATATCCAAGTTTCATTTCAATTGGATGTTAACTTTTTGAGTTATCATCTGGAAACCAAATTTTTCTGAAATTTTCAGTCTATTTTTGGTCAGTGTGACCTTGACCTTTGACCTACTTTCTCCAAAATCAATAGGATTCCTCCCCTTCTGGTAACCAACAACATACCAAAGTTTCATTTTTATTGGATGTAAATTTTTTAGTTATCATCCGGAAACCAAATTTTTCTGAAATTTTCAGGCTATTTTCGGTCACCTTTGCCTAGACCTTTGACCTACTTTCTCCAAAATCAATAGGGTTCCTCCCCTCCTAGTACTGAGCAATATTTCCAAGTTTCATTTCTATTGGATGTAAACTTTTAGAGTTATCATCCGGAAACCAAATTTTTCTGAAATTTTCAGTCTATTTTCGGTCACCATGACCTTGACCTTTGACCTACTTTCTCAAAAATTAATAGGATTCCTCCCCCTCCTGGTACCCAACAATATATCCAAGTTTCATTTCAACTGGATGTTAACTTTTTGAGTTAATGTTTGACGCCCGCACGCATGCACGCCTGCCCGTAACACCAAACCAATAGCCGAGTTCAACTTCGTTGCAACTCGGCTAATAAAGATTTCACATATTTCTTATAATAGCAATTTTGGCCCGTTTTGACCACTTATAGATTGCAGAACGGTAAGAGCTACGTCAAATCAATTGAATATTACTTAAAGCATACAATGACAGGAATGCAAGGAAAAAAATCCATCAAAATCTAATGAAAAATAAAAATTTCACATATTTCTAATAATTGATAAAGTTTTCATATATTTCTAAAAACTGCAATTCTGGCCCCTTTGACCCCTTATAGCTCATTAACGGAAAGAGTTACGCCAATCTGTTTGCTTACTACTGAAAGCCTACAATGAGAGGAATCTAAAGAAAAAAATCCCATTGAAATCAGATGAAAAATAAAAATTTTAGGTAATCTGCAAATTTGCAATTTTGGCCCAGTTAGGCCCCTCATAGTTTGGAAAGGCAACAAGTTATCAAAAATCTGGTGGTGCAGCGCTATGTTAATTTTTCATAAGGAATCCATTGCAAAAAAAAAACTGCATCAAAATCGGACTAAAAATAAAGAAATTGAAATTTTTGAAATACACCCCTTTTGGGCCCATTTATCTTGTGAACGGTACATGCCACGCAAAATTCGTTGGCACACTAAAAATTGGAAATTTTCTAAGGACTGAAAGAAAACCCATCAAAATCCGATAAATAATAAAGATTCTACAGTCAAATATGTGAAAACATCCAATTTAACCCTTTTGGCCCCTTTTTCTGAAACGGGCGGGGCCAGGAACATAAAATTATGACCAGCGCTTCAAAAACATCATACTAAAATTTGAAAAATGATTTACTGGAACCAAAGTTATGCTGTCCACAGACACAAAAATACCAAATTTTACCCCTTTTTGGCCCCTTTTTCTAAAACGGGTGGGGCCACAAACTCGAAATTAAAACCCTGGCTTAACCTTATGCAAAGAAACCTCATATTGAAATTTAAAGATGATCCATCCACTAGAAACAAAGTTATGCTGGCCACAGACGCAGACGACTGCGCCATACCATAATACGACCGCAAAGGAGTAGGGGCGGTGAGGGCCTTATTTGGCTTGAAAAATAAATTTGGTTGAATTCACCGAATTTTCTCATTGGAATGTTCTATGGATATGGCTTTTCAGTAAACAGTAACATTTCTCAAATACTGATGCATGAATATTGAGTTTTTGAGGGTAGAAGAATGGACAAATTGAACATTTTGTAGAAATATGACAAATTTGACCAATTTTGATTATTTTTTCTGTGTAGGAAATATTGAGCACATGCAAGGACAACAAAAATATTTGTATGAGAGGTTTTATTCATTTGTACAAATGAGTTGGTAAAATATCTAATTGGTTCTTGAATGTGCTCGATATTTCCGGTTAGGAAAACTGTTAGGAAATCTGCCAAATTTGATACATTGCTATGAAAATGCTCAAAAGTAGCCTTTTCATGACGTAAAAACTATACATATTGTGACATCATTGATTCTAACTTTTGTATTTTTTCTATAAATGGGGTCTAAGCTTTGTAACAAACATGGAAGAAAATCTTGTGGTGAAACTTAAAAATTCGCTGAAATCATAGGCCAAATCAACCCCTTATCACACCTTGCCCTTTTTGTGGTTGTATAAAAACAAAACATAAAATTTAGAAGAATACTTTTTTTTCTAAAATTACAGTATTCTTGTTTGGTTTCCATGGCAACCGAAAGATCAACCATCCATTACAACCCATAACAGAACACCATCGAAAAAAATTTGGACAGGGGTTCCCCTTATAATCAAGTTAATACATATTGCTGAAATCAGGCTTTCAAGCTACTTTTTGCAAAAAAATAAGGGCCTTTTTTAGGGCTAAATTTTCAAAAAATAAAGGCCAATTTTATGAATTTTTAGGGTTTTAAACAAAAGTAAGGGGTCAAATGTACTATCTTTTTAACGATTTGACTGAAAAATTAGGATTACTCACCATTTGGGCACAGATCAATAATACAAAAGTTAATTACCAATTCAGAAGACCATTTGGATGATTACCAGCTTTGTTCTTAAGTATGTCAATACACCCTATAATAGACTTTACTAATAGTATGGATCAGAAACAATGCTGAATACTGTTGATAACCATCAAATAGTCTCCTGAGTGGCAAATACCGGTAAGTATTTCTGAAAATATACTAAAGCTAGATTATATCAACTTTAATATCTTATGTATACTTTTGGATTTTGAAATTTTGAAAATAAAAAAAAATTAGGATTTTCACCAAAAAACAGGGCTTTTTTTTAGGATTTTACAGCTTTAATTCGGAATTTTATGGCTGTTTGTAAAAAATAAGGAATTTCAGGAAAATAAGGGCCAGCTTGAAAGCCTGTGAAATTAAAACATTCAGACCACAATTGAAATAAAAATTCAAGAATTTGGGTAGAGGTTCCCCTTAAAATCAATTGGGCCAATGTAAAAAACTATGAGGTACGGACCTGCAAGATACATGTTTTGGATGGGACCACCTAAGGACCATTGTGGCTTAGTTTGGTTCTAATTGGACTAGCAGTTTCTTAGAAGAATATCTTTGAATGTATATTACATAGGGTCAGGTGAATGTTAAAACTATGTTCCCGCTGGCAGCCATCTTGGATGGGGTACAGATCTGCCTGATACCTTTTTATGGGAGGGACCATCTAAGGGCCATTGTGACTAATTTTGGTTATAATTGGACTGGTAGTTTCTGAGAAGAAGATCCTTGAATGTCTTT
>MJUU01019199.1:0-68746 GCA_002080025.1 Modiolus philippinarum
AAACTTGCAATAGATTATTTGTATTATGTGATTATTTATTTTAGTTTCTTATTTTTACTGGAGTGAATGAGTGACTGTGACATGGGAGATAATTCAATTTTAAGAATGAGGTTGTTATGTTATTATCTCCCTTTCAATACAAACTCTCTAATATTGATCATGCATGGTATTTACAACAACTGCTTAATTTGAATTTGTAATGGAACAACTACTTTAGTGCCTCCATTTTATTCTCAATATTTCTAAAAAAGTTTATTGTATGTTTTCAAGTGAAGATTTTACCCCTCTCCCCTCAATGATTAAATGATTCATATCAGTGGAGCACATTGAATACATTTTTTGTTGACCATTGAGGCATCAAAAAAGTTTTATTTAAACAAATTTATTGTCAAAAATGAAAATTTCATTTCAGTCGTTTTTTACAAAAATTAAAGAAGAACATGACTGTAATTTCCTTGTTCGTTTTTTAATCGTTTAAGTCTATTTTCCTGTTCTTAAACAAGTAATGCTGTGGCCAAAATATGAAAGAAAATAAGAACATCAACGAAAGTTAGACCAATTATACTAAATATGGAAAGTTTTAATGTATGGGAAATAGAAGGTTGTTTTGTGTGTAAAGATAAAAGAGTGTTTTTATGGTACAAATGATTTTATAAAATCATTTTATGATTGAGTTTTGAGTGAATTTTTTGATATGGGTAAATGTTTGAGCTATAATAGGTAGTGTATGCTTAGATGAGTGTTTATAAATGTTATAGATAGATAGTGAATGCTTAGATGAATGAAAAGCTTATGTCTGAGATGTGCAAGGTAGTGTCTGCTTATATGAATGAAGAGGTATGTTAGGTAGTGTGTGCTGGGATGAATGAAAAGCTTTCTTGTTTATGGATGTTCTTTTTGTTTATGATTCAGTCAATGTTGAGAAGACTTGACATATTTGTTATAAAGTTAAAGAAAAAATCATTCAAAATAAATATTAAAACATAAATTTTATTTTGTAATTTATTGGCCTATGGATTTGATGATATTGAACTGAAATTGGTCACATGATGATTTTCGTCATTTTAGTATGATGTGGCAACCAGAATGCACTTTGATGAATATCCAAGAACAATTTATTCTGACATGAATTGAGCAAATGCATGAACTTTTCTGTAAGAATGAAAATGAAATTAGATGATAATGTTGAAGTTAAGTCCTTTGCTATTGTGAAAGGCCTTTTCTAATTGTCTCCCTTTCAACAAATGACAACATATCCTTTTACCCTGAACTCTTCTCGTTGTAGTTGATATCTAAAGGGAGTTTGCCAATCAATAATTGTGTCGCTTGCGTTCACGCAGTGGAGACATATAGGGATCACTATCCGTCGGCGACGTCGTTGTCGGCATCACAAAAATTTGTGTCACATTTTTCTCAGGAACTATATGTTGGAGCCTTTTAAAATTTGGTATGGAGTGTCAGTATGGGGACCTATACTGTGTAATAGAGTTTTGGATCTTCGGCATGACCACTTCCTGTTTGACGGAACTTAGAAAATTTTTTTTTGCGTCTTGAAAATTTCTGTCACGTTTTTCTCAGGAACCATGTATCCGAGCCTTCTGCAATTTGGCATGCAGTATAAGTATGGGAACCTTTACTGTGTGATAGAGTGTGAGATCTCTCACATGCCCACTTCCATAGTGTGAGATCTCTCGCATGCCCACTTCCTGTTTGACAGAACATAGAATATTTTTTGATGATTGGAGTCACAAAAAATTTCTATCACATTTTTAGCTCACCTGGCTATGCCAGGGTGACCTTTTGTGATCACTTTGCGTCCGTCGTCCATCCGTCGTCCGTCCGTCCATCCGTAAACTTTTCATTCAAAGATCTTCTCCTCTGAAACCACTAGGCCAATTGAAACCAAACTTGGCCTCAATAGTCCTTGGGTAGTCCCCTTTAAAAATTGTGTCGCTCAGGTCTGTACGTCATCCAAGATGGCCGCCAGGTGGGACCAAAATTAAACATTGGACCCTATGGAAAAAAAAGTTTCAAATTCTTTTTCTCTGAAACTACTGGGCCAATTTGAACCAAACTTGGCCACAATAGTCCTTGGGTGGTCCCTTACAAAAAAGGTGTTTCTTAGGTCTGCCCGATTTCCAAGATGGCCGCCAGCGGGAAACATAGTTTTAACATTTGACCCTATAGGAAAATACTTTCAAAGATCTTCTTCTCTGAAACTACTGAGCCAATTGGAACCAAACTTGGCCACAATAGTCCTTGGGTGGTCCCTTACAAAAAGGTGTTTTTTAGGTCCACATGATTTTCAAGATGGCCGCCAGCGGGAAACATAGTTTTATCATTTGACCCTATGGGAAAACACTTTCAAAGATCTTCTTCTCTGAAACTACTGAGCCAATCGGAACCAAACTTGGCCACAATAGTCCTTGGGTGGTCCCTTACAAAAAAGGTGTTTTTTAGGTCCGCGTGATTTTCAAGATGGCCGCCAGCGGGAAACATAGTTTTATCATTGGACCCTATGGGAAAACATTTCAAAGATCTTCCTCCCTGAAACTACTGAGCCAATTGGTACCAAACTTGGCCACAATAGTCTTTGGATGGTCCTTTACAAAAAAGGTGTTTTTCAGGATCGCACTACATTCAACATGGCCGCCAGCGGGGGACATAGTTTTAACATTGGACCCTATGGGAAAACACATTCAAAGATCTTCTCCTCTGTAACTACTGGGCATATTAGAACCAAACTTGGCCACAATAGTCCTTGGGTGATCCCTTACAAAAAAAGAGTTTTTAAGGTCTGCACGAATTCCAAGATAGCCGCCAGCAGGAAACATAGTTTTAACATTGGAGCCTATGGGAAAACACTTTCAAAGATCTTCTTCTCTGAAACTACTGAGCCAATTGGAACAAAACTTGGCCGCATTAGTCATTGAGTGGTCCCTTGCAAAAAGGTGTTTTTTAGGTCAGCGCGATATCCAACATGGCAGCCAGCGGGGAACTTAGTGTTCCCCATGGGGTCCAATGTTAAACTAACCTTTAACTAATTAGGGATATTGGATATATAGTTTAATTATATATAAGGGCTCTTTAATATAAAATGTCTATGTTAATCAAGGGCCAGGTGAGCGATACAGGCTCTTGAGAGCCTCTTGTTCTCAGTAACCATGTATCCGAGCCCTCTGCAATTTGGCATAGAGTGTCAGTATGGAGATCTGTACTTTTTGATAGAGTTTCGGATCTCCTGGATGCCCACTTCCTGTTTGAAGGAACATAGAATATTTTTGGCCGATTAGAGTCACAAAATATTTCTGTCACATTTTTCTCAGGAACTATGTATCCAAACCTTCTGCAATTCAATATGTAGTATCAGTATGGAGACCTGTACAGTGTGATAGAGTTTGGGATCTCTCACATACCTACTTCCTGTTTGACAGAACTTAAGACTATTATTTGTTATTTTGCAGGCGACACATGTCTTCCCTGGAAGACTTACTACTAAGTTGTATGATTGCCATGTCATTTCAGGGATTTCCTGAAAATTGTTCCTTTCGTTACAATTCAAGTGATACTGTGAACACTTTTTCGGTTAATTTTATGCTTGTTGACAATCATGCATTCATAAGACATGGATGTAGTGTTGTTCTACTTTTTTAATGAATTTCTGATGAACTTCTCGTGAGGTATGAGGAAAAGTCATTGTTGAAGACCTCCTGTTGGGTTCAAGATGAAAAAAAAAACAATAACAGCATGTTCCATTGCTTTATTTTACCACGTATTTGTAGAGACTTTGTCACATTTGCATTTACTTCATTTCCTTTCATTGTTCATATACATGGTGTGAAATCTCTTGTTTGAGTTTCATTACATTCTCTGCACTACTAACTGACCAGCCTTTAATGACTTGTCTGACATGAAAAATTTACCTTGGGTTTTATAGAATTTATTGTTTATCAGAATTCTAACCCCTTAAAAAACTGAGGCTTCATTCCGTGTATGGCATACAGTGGATGTCCTTGGTACTGGACTTGGTTTCTTATTTCGTATTTGGGTAATGAATACTTATCTTTTTTTTTACTATTTTTGGATTATGGCTTTCCATACAATTTGATTCTAATGCTGCCGATGAAAGGTTACTCCTTGAAACAAGTGTACAGCATAAGAAAGTTACTGTTTTTTAAGCAACTTCAGTATTTTAGTAATTTGAAACCATTGGGCCAATGCCACTGCTGGTGGACCAGAGGTCCCTGAGAGTATTCACCAGCCCAATAGTCAGACTTGTCTGACATGAAAAATTTACCTTGCGTTTTATAGAATTTATAATTTATCAAGATTCTAACCCCTTAAAAATACTGAGGTTTCATTCCGTGTATGGCACTCGGTAGATGTCCTTGGTACTGGATTTGGCTTCATATTTCGATATTTTTGGTAATGAGTACTTCTTTTTGACTACTATTTTTATACCCCGCCCACGAATGTGGAAGGGTATATAGTGTTACCCTTGTCCGTCCTTCCGCATGTCCGATAAAGTTTTGCGTTTAAGTATAGTTCTCAGAAACTGTAAGAGGTAGAACAATAATTGTAGGCCAGTACGTAGATATTTGATAGTACTAAAGAATTCACTAGGTAGTTTGACCATGGTTTGACTCTTTGACCTACATTTCTACTTGAGTGAAATGGAATAAAAAAGATAACAGGAAACACCTACAATGGCTTCCTATTTCGATATTTTTGGTCATGAGTACTTCTTTTTGACTTCTTTTGGATGATGACTTTCAATATTATTTGATTTTAATGTTGCTGATGAGAAGTTACTCCTTGAAACACGTGTACAGCATAACGAAATTTACTGTTTTTTTAAGCAACTTCGGTATTTTGATATTTTACCTGTTGTAATTGCAAGGATAACCATTTTGAATGTTTCGAGAAATGATTGTTCCTTTTAGGATAGTGATCCATTTTCTGTGAATTCAAATCTAGATTTTAGCTTACATTCTTCTAGAAAATGGTCGAGTAAAATCTAAAAGGAAAAGACACAAGTATTCACAGTGTTTTGATACAAGACAAAATTCACATGTTTGTGATAATGATAAAGTATTTTACTTACTTACTGCCTTTTACGCCATTGTCGTGTAGGAAGGTAAAGTTAGTGAGAACCGAACCGTCAGTCTAAAACGAATAACCAAAGGACAATGTTAACATCGTAAAAAAAAAAAACAAAACAAAAAACAAAAAACAAGGACTAACGCGAGTACGGCACAGAAAACAAAAGTGAAAAAACACACGAACTCATAGCAATATGAGTTACACGGACCCCCCAAAAAAAAACTGTGGGCGAGATCAGGTGCACAGGTAGAGTAATCATCTCCTGCTTCTTATAAGACACCCACCGTGTTGAACATGTGAACTTGGATAGTAAAGTCAAAGTCCGTAAAACTTCTATAATGACGACTTCAAGTCATGGGTAACATACCCTTGCTTACGTAACCCATTTGTAAGCACCCGGGCTCTATCAGGGTAGTCATTGTATCAACCACAGGTCTTTGAGCAGCGAATGCGTTTGGAGATGTAAACTCCATATACTTGCGCTTTCGGTATATTGATACAAAAAAAGGGAAGTATGGAAGTCATCGCGTTTGTCGCACAGCATAGTTTGTAGTGTACCTCTTTTGTTAATTTCAAAATGAAGGTCAAAGAACGAGGCCAATATCTATTTGATCCTTAATTTCGAGCTCTTTTGGATAGATAATAGGAAGAAAATCACCAAAGCGAGGGTTGTTTAGTGATAAATACCATCCATATATTAAAAGCTAAAATTAAAGGACTGGACCAGTTCTTATTTTTATTTTGAAAAAGCCATTCGGTGAATTCAGCTTCATACGAGTGAAGAAACAGATCGGCCGAAAGAGGATTCACAGTTTGTGCATATTGGGATTCCGATAGTGTCGATAAGCAACGAAATTCCTCCATTCTTGTCTGTCATTGGCAAGTTTCTGTATTATGCCCCAGGACTTCTGATGTTCGTTAGCCTCAGCTTCAGCTGTGCATCTCCATTTTATTTATTTTTTTTGTATTTTTGTGTTCGTTTTCCCTCAGTTGTCCAAAAAGAGGGCAGTTTTGTATATGTCATCCTGTTCTTTCGTAGGGCTTGATCTATCATTTTCGTTTTGTTATATTTGTGGCCATGTCTTCTTGCTTTGCATTTGTTGAGGATCTCGTGGTTACAAATTTTTTACGCCAATTATCACAAGATCCTGCTTAGATTTCAAGTGTGGAAAGTTGACAATTTGTGTTGGTCTCTCACTATCATCCTCCAACACTCAGACCAATATAGCAATATAGGCAGGACACATCTATTATAAAGCTTGGGTTTGGTGTTCTTTGATTACTGTCCTGATTTCCAGACATTTTGTGGGTTGTTAAATACTGTTCTGACCATCTCTAATGTCATTGATAGTTCTTTGGTGACTTTCCAGATAGTTTGAAAGATGGGATGTAGAATAGCTAGCTGCAGATTAAATTGGATTAAATTTGAAGAGTTCTGCATTTGACTTGTCAGTACCTGTGGATTTACATTTGGATGTTAATATGATTTCAGGTATTTCAGATGGTTTACACTAATTTCAAGTTCTACTAAAGGCTCTTGGCTGTCTGGTTCTTCAGTAGGTGATGGTCCGTTTAGTAACTCTTCAAAATGTTCAGTCCAACTGATCTCTTGTCTCAGATGTTAATACGTTAATTTGATTGCCTTAATAGATAACGTTGGTCTTGCTTTATATTTCCACTATTAGTTATTTTGTATAACTAGCTGTTAGAAAATGGCATTAATCAATCAGCCAGCTAACAGATTTTTCAAAAACATTGACATGCCTCACTGACCGTGTGACGGGTGCTGTTAACAGAGCAGGACATGTTGACCCATTCCGCAGTACCTGATGTCACTCTCAGTTTCACCGAAGTTCACACTGTAAGTGCCTTTGTTTTAAATGTTAATTTCTATTGTCTGTGTTTTTTATCTGTCTAACGTCATTGTTTTCTGTGTCTAACGTCATTGTTTTCTGTGTCTAACGTCATTGTTTTCTATAGCCTCGTTTTGGCCATGTCTTTAGGCTTCGATTTTTGTAAATTCCACTCCTTTGTTCCTTCGGTATTCTACTGCCTTCGTTCTCCTTTCTGTGCTGAATCTTCTGCGTTTTTAAGGCCACCCATGTATCTATGTTTATCAGTTCTTTTTTGTTCTTTCTTCTTCCTGTTGAGATTTGTAGTACCACTGTTGACATCAGTCCTTTATACGAGGTGATTTGTTCTAACTCTTTTCATCTTTGCTTCTCTCCTGTCATTTAAGGTTTTTCAAATTTCAGGAGTTATCCAATCTTTATGTTTCACATTTTGTTTATCCACATTCTTTAATATAGATAGTTGCTGTCTTATTCAAATTCACATCTATGTTATCTTCAACTTAATTATCTTTCAAGATATACAGAGCAGCAAATTTGTTTTTGTTTATGTAATTCGTTTTTAACTTTTGGAATCTTCAAATTTTTTTTATATCACAGCATTTGATTATTTCTTCTCTTCCATTTCATCTGAGTTTCAGACGAACAGTAGCTGTAAACAAAAACGGCAGTAGAATACCGAAGGAACAAAGGAAGTGATGTTCACAAAAATCAAAGTCCAAAGACATGAAAAAAACGGTAACGGAGGAAAACGACAAAACAAGCACGTAAAACAGCCACAAGGCACGAAATAAAAAGACGACATTAAGAACTAAAGAACTCATTGTGTGAACTCCCATGACAACCAGGATTGACATCAGGTACTCCGGAAGGGTAAGCATATCCTGCTCCGCTAAGCGGCACCAGTAACTAACTTATGGTCACTTTCTTTGTCTAGCTATCATCTATTTACTCTCATCAGCGATAGAGATCTTCTCAACATTCCATTTATCATCACATGGTCTCTCTCGTAAGTTTGGGGAATACCGTGTTAGCTTGAGTATCTCGTTATTTGGGAATAATGTACCACCAATAAAATTATTGTTGGTATTACAAAATTCTGCAAATCTTCACCTTTTTAATTGATGATTCCACATTCATGGGTACACATTATTCTTCCAAAATGAGAGTTGTCTTGCCCACGTTTGCGTTAAGATCACCAATTATAATCTTGATTTCATAATGTGGCGTTTGGTATACGTCATGCTGGAGTTGTTCATAGAATGCATCTTCATCATCATCATTGGCAGCGTTCTTTGATGCGTAGTTTTATCTATTCCTTCTTTAATATGATAGCTACTCCTTCGGGATGTTGTCCAGCATCTCTCACTGAATATGAAATGTTTCTCTTTGTTTTTGTTCTAATATTTCCTGATCCTGCACATCTACTTTCAATGACACACACAATTTGTAACTAATGGCGTTTTATCTCTGCTGTGATCTGTGCAAGCTTGCCCACTGCAAACGCTGCTCTCTGTGCAAGCTTGCCCACTGCAAACGCTGCTCGATCGATATGAAGATCACGTTCGAACAAACTATATCAAGTTTGAATTTTACCATGTTGAGTATCTGCCCAGTCATTAAAGCTTCACTTTGGTACTCTGTGTGCATGTGTGTGTGTGTGTGTGTGTGTGAGAGAGAGAGAGAGAGAGAGAGAGAGAGAGAGAGAGAGAGAGAGAGAGAGAAGAGGGTCTAATTCACAGTTGTAGAAAGTTCCTTCGTTACTGTTTCCGTAATAGGTTTATTTTATGAGAAAGGTTAATTGCCCTTAACCAAATCCCCATAACGCGGAGAACTAGTAGATTTATTTTGTAGGTCTTTCAGTTAGACCACTACATTAACCATGCTGACGAGTTAGATCTACTCGGATAATCTTTTGGGGTTTTCTCCCTTGGCCTTTGACTTTCTAAATTAATCTGCGAGCCAGTAGAACTATTTAACTCATAACAAGATTGATGAGAGCCAGGGTGTTTCCACACGCCGCTAATCATAAACTCTGCGCTTCTAGGTCCTTGAAACTCCAAGAGCATCTACCATTTAGCCTAGGATACTAGAGCATAGTAACTATTTGCTGTTGCGGGGAGGCAAAGTAAAAGTCTTAGACTGGTAGATGCTTTGTACTAGCTAGAAAGACTTATGCATTCGGCTTTCTGTTTCACCTAAAAGAAGGCTAGCCAGCGGCAATAGTAGTATCTTCAACACCCCCACCCCCAACCCCCGAAAATTACAATCACTACCCACAGCCCACAAGGGTACTGTCTACAAAAAAACACATAGCAGCCTAGAGACAAACATAAATAGCGATAGGAACTCGGTTATAGCCAGCCTTGGTACTGACACTAGCAGAAGCCAGCGGTAGGATTAATTTATGGGTATCCAATCCTCCCATTTCTCTATCCCGTTTGACTATAGTATAAAAACATACGAATAAAACCCATTACAGATAGACTAGCTACTGACTCTATGACCACTATCTTAAAAAAGAAAGGAATGTGACAAAACGTAATTTAGAAAGATGGGTCAGAGAGTGCTAGCCGCTAAACTGCCGGCTAGTTCAAGGAAGCTAGTCTGCTGGTAAGACGCTGTCGCACTACGAAAGAAGAATCAAACTCAAAACTTCCTGAAGGGTTTGGTAAAACGTCGTCATGTATTTCAGTAGATATCGGCAGTACCAGTGAGAGGCCAGTATATGTGTAAAATGTTCAGGTCGCTGAAATCAAATACTTAGACTATACCGACTCATGTAATACATATGGTAGTTTTACTAAATGTGCATAGGATCACAACAACCACAAAATTAGAAAAATAAGAATCGTTCACGATCTAACCACGTTTGAATGATAAAAAGTCCTTCAAAAAATTACGAATACTCTACGCGATGACGTCAGATATTTAGCAAATGTTAGGAATACATTAATAGTTTTGTTTTTGTAATTCCTGAAAGCGAAGTAATATAGTGCGTGCATTATCTCATAAATTTTCTTGACGACTGTCAACCTAGTTTGACAATTTCCTTTTAACTTTATCTTTACCATGCATCTCAGACACAATCTGTAAAACCAAATTGAATTTCAAACATCCAAGTGCCAATCTTGTTATCACTTAATAATCTGATTAAGTGATGAAAACATTTAGACATGTACAAAAAGTCGTAAATTTTATATAAACTGTTCAACAAATGGAAACAAGTCATGGTTTATGGACAGTCAATGTCTGGAAATGAAGCAACATGTCCATATTGTGATTTGAATGTTTGTGTGTTGTAGTATTAGCGACGACAAGTACTTTCTTTCATTTGAATTGCATTATTTTTTCTCTTTGCTTATAATTGAATTCCGGTCATTAATAACATGGGGTAATAAGAAATTTTCAACAGACGAATTCCATGAGACAAAAAGAAAAATCAGGTGGAAACCACCGTAAAAATTGTCTCCCGCAAATGGTCCTGACTTTGCACAGGCATTTCAAAAGAAATGGTGGATTAAACCGGTTTTATGGCGCGCCAAGCCTCCCCTTCCATTGTGGTAGTGTCCAGTAGGTAGTAACTCAACAGCAATTGTTATTGAAAGGTCGTAGACAGTTAAAATAAATGATCATCCCAGTACTTAGTACAAAAAGAATCTTAAATCAGAGTTCGGACCGAAACTTCAAATTTTTTCTCCAGGGACTGATATCTTTTGTGATTTTTGATTTTTGATTTTGAATTCTCCCTTTCATCATTTTTGCTTCGGTATTCGTTTGCTGATATATCCATTAAAGAACTTTGTTAATGATCGTATGAATTAATGTAGGAAAGATGATAGGAAACACCCACAATGGCCGCAAATTACAATCACATGCCACAATCTTCCAATCAAATCGTCCCTTTTGTCGTACATTTAAGTACTGAGATGACCATCTTCGTCAAATTCGAGATGTAAGTCCAAAAAGATGTAGATCTAGTGGTATCTGTCGTTTCCTTTATCTCTAGTTCTGGCGGATATATTGATGAGATCCAGCTGAGCAAAAGATGCGTTATTGATGAGAAGAACATCATCAATATATCTATAAGTGTAAATGAAGGATCTAACATCTTTTATTTTATGATATTTTACTAGTCCGTGAAGAAATTCGGTTTCGTAAGAATATAAAAACAGGTCTGCGAGTAGAGGATCACAATTAGTGGCCATTTGTATGCCAACAAGCTGTTGATAAATAGCATCTCCAAATGTGACAAATATATTATCAATTGGAGACTCAAGCATACCTCACACCTGTTTTTCATCGTATCATACTTTTCCTTTTAAATTGTTTTTTTTTGGTAAAAATGTAGATTTATAACCTAATACAACATTTTTTTGGAAGGGGGGGGGCAAATGCTTCTGTTTGTTATGGAATAATCTTTTTTTTTTATTCTTTTGAATGACCTTTTTACATTGTATACCTGTTGTCTTTTCTTGTTTCTTTATCATCCCGTTTAGTATTATTTTGTCTCATTATTACATTTTGTTATTTATTACCATTGTGCCGATCCCTTTGCTGGTGTACTGTTAGTCCTCGAGGGTATTCACCAACCCACTAGCTAGTATTTTGGTGCTAACCCGAAAACCGATTTAAATTGGAAAATTTTGGGTATGTTTGCTTAAAACTAAAGAGTATCTCCAGAGCGGTATTCTTAGCCGATTTTGGCTTTTCACCTAGATCTCTTTGGTTATTTGTTTTCTATCAGATTTTTACAGATTTTTGGTTTATGGTTTTAAATGTTTTGATGCGATCTGCACTGGCCATATGCAATATTTAATTAACAGTAATTTCGGTATTTTGTTGTGTTTATTACTTCCCTTTTTGTCTTCTTGTACTGTTCGTGTTGATACATGTACCTGGTTTACATATGCTTTGTTTTATTTCTATGGATGGTATGGTATATGGGGGTTTGGAAGACGATTTCTTTGGATAGTGGTTTTTGTATCAAGTTATACCCCACGCAACGAAGTTGCTTAGGGTATATAGTTTTTGACTGGTTCCAATTTGCCTTTATTATGTCCGATTCTTTTTTTCTTCTGTATGAGAGATTTACATCTATTGTTTTTTGTTTTTTTTTATCTTATATGAATCTATTTTTCTTCTGTATTATATTCATGTTGGGTTTTATCCGTTCTTAAAATTAAATCTTCTCGGTCATAGTTTTATATTTAGTATGTCTTGAATTTTCTCCTGTGAATTTCCCTTTCGTTTCCTATAAATGGAAGATTTATATTTAATTCTCATGCATTTGTCCCCACATTCTTCCAGATTTCTGCACAAGAAAAACAATAAAATGATAAAGGACAAACATAGACAACGATAGGTTCTCGGGATAGCCGGACTTGGTACCGGCACTAGCAAGAGCTAGAGACGGAATGTTTTGAAAACTTGTTTAATAAGGCGGTCATGGGGATAACTACGTCTAATGAAAAAAGTCTGTAGAATTTGTTCTAGCTCTCAACAGTGAAACATACACTCCGTAGGCAGGTGAAACTGGAATATTACTGTCCATGTTAGGGAAATCGATAATTTTGAAACTCAAATCGCCCCTTTTGTCGTACATTTTAGTACGGAGATGATCATTTTCGTCAAATTCGAGATGTAAGTTCAAAAAGATGTAGATCTAGTGGTTTCTGTCGTTTCCTTTGTCTCTAGTTCTGGCGGATATATTGATGGGATACAACTGAGCAAAAGTAGCGTTATTGATGAGAAGAACATCATTAATATATCTTTAAGTGAGATTGAAGGATTTGGCATATTTTACTTTTTGACCTTTTACTAGTCTGTGAAGAAATTCGGTCTTGTAAGAATATAAAAACAAGTGTGCGTCTCATACGATCATTTAAAAATTCTTTAATAGATTTCAGTCCCTTGTGGAAAATTTGAAGTTACGGTCCGAACTCTGAGATTCTTTCTTTACTTAATACTTGGATGATCATTTATTTTAACTGTCTACGACCTTTCAATGACAATTTAGCTGTTGACTCGCTACCGGACATTACCGCAACCATAAAACCGATTAACCCACCATTCCTTTTGGAATGCCTGTACCAAATCAGGACCATTGCGGTCGACAATTTTGCCGATGGTTTCCATCTGATATTTTTTTTTGTCTCAAGGACTTCGGCTCTTGACCGCTGTTCGGTAATGTTGTTATTACCCCCATTTCCAATAAATTTTGTCTGCGTGATTATTCTAAAATGCCTGCATGTAATAATTTCAAACTTTGCAAAAAGTTGAACATCATCTTAAGTTGTATGCTGTATGGTTAGCATTTTCAAATTGACTGCCATTTCCAGGATGGCCGCCGAAATACGTCAAAATTCCAACTTTGTCAGATTTTAACAAAAAATGATTTCTAGGTAAATTTTGAGGCTGTGAACTAGATGGTATCATCGAAGTAGTTGACTTGGGTAACATATGCTATAGACTAGTTGCATTTTGTTATTGGGCCGATGCCTCGGCTTGTCTACAGTAACTGTAAGAACCCGAGGGTATTCACCAACCCAGTAGCCAGTACTTCGGTGCTGAGCGGAGAAACGATTTAAATTGGAAACTTGCAATATCTGAATTTTGGAAATGTTAGCTTAAAACTAAAGAATATCTCCAGAGCTCTATTCTTAGCCGATTTGGCTTTTCATTTTAATATCTTTGGTTTTTTGTTCTGTATCAAATGTTTTGATGCGATTTGCAATGGCCATATAAAAACTAAATTAACAGTTATTTTGGTATTTTGTTATTTATCTTCATTGTCTTTATCACTTCCCTTTTTGTAATTTGGTGTTCTTGTATTGTTCATGTAGATATTTGGTTTGAATCTGCTTTGCTTTAGTTTTTTGTATGGTGGTTTTTATATCTAGTACGAGGGTTATAGTTTTTTACTGGTTCCTTCTGGCTTTTATTCAATCCGATTCTTTTTTTCTTCTGTATGAGAGTTTTAAATTTATTGGGTTTTATCTTATATGATTTTTTTTCTTCTGCATTATATTCATGTTGGTTTTAATCCTTTCTTAAAATTAAATTATCTAAGTCATAGTTTTATATTTCGTATGTCTTGAATTTTATCCTGAGAGATTCCCTTTCCTTTCCTATAAAAGAAAGACTAATATTTCATTTTCATGCTTTTTTCCCGCCCGACTCTTTACTTATCTTAGTTGGTTATAATTTCGTCCTTTGAATAATAGTTTTATATTTTAGTTTTTATCTTGTGTGATATATATTTTTTATGCTTTCTATGAAAATTCTATGTTTGATCTATCTTGTATTTTCCGTCTGATTCTTTACACTCTTGTACTATAGTTTCAAATTTCATTCATACTTGTTTGAAACTTGTGTTCAGAATGAAAGTCTTAAATATCATTGGTCTTGTTTCTTTCTATCATTCTCTCCTATTCTTTAATTAAAGAACGTATAACAGTTGTTAATTTTATTCGTGTTTGATTTCAATGTTGTATAAAACAAATTAAGGGATATGGAGTAAATGTACAAGGGACAAATCCCTACAAATACATGGTAAGATTAAGCAAATGGAACAACGCTTTCATTGTTGTTCTTGAAAAGTCTGCATGATAAATTTGGAACTTCTTGCTTATGGTGTGTCATGCTCTATTCTTTGATGTCAAAATTAAATACTTCATTCCCCTTTTGTTTTCTTGCTTGTTTCTTTAATTGTCAGTTTGATCATTTTCGTGTCGTTTTGATATACGACTTTCATTTTATACTTATATTGAAAAATCTTTAGCTCTGTCTGTAGTTAATTTGACGTTAATCTATGTTCTTTACACACTAAAGCACTTTGCTCGTCCTTCATACGACGGTTTCATGCTGGAAATCTGAATTAGCACAATACAGCGAAATGAATGGAATTGGAAAAACTATTTGTGTCCTTTTACGCCTCTTACTTCACCAGATTAGAAGTGATGAGGTAACCCAACTAACGACAACCCAAATAGAGTGTCAGTAAAGAACAACACATACTATCAAATGGACATCTAAGTACTAAATAGTCTCTTGATCGAACTGTTCTTTTCTTGACGAACATTTGATTACCATAGAATTATTTTGAAGTTTCAAGCAGAGCTTCTAAATAATTCTGGAGCATACTAGATAGTTTTGTTTTTAGGTATATTGTAGAATTTCTCATTAAAATATTATATTTGCATGCATGGAAGTTAAGCCATGATGAGCATTCTAAGAAAAATATACAAATATAATCTTAATTGCCATTGGGTGTGGGGTTTTCTCATCTTATGGTAGCTTTGAGTTGTTATTACTCCCCTTTGGGCCGTTGTCTCTTTGACACATTCCCCGTTTCCCTTCTTTTTTCTATTAATGAATATTTTACTTAAATGTGCCACTTAATCGATTTATTTTACAATTCTCCACAGAGTCTCCACACAGTTTTCTGGTATCTTTATGGATCTGGCAATGAATGACGAGCAAAAACATATAATACAGACAAGATGACAAAACTGAAGTACAAAAAGAACTTTTTACTTTCTGCCCACTTGGTTACATCGTATTAGACGAAGATTTTAAGATAATACTTGAAGAATGTATTATGTGATCTGTAAAATTACAAGAGAACAGTCCACAGAAGAATTGTTCCTATATTTTGGACAATGCGCGATAACTCTTGTTACTTTTTACTTAATACATATGCTTGTAAATAACATGATTCTGATAGCGTAAATTCAGTTTCTTAAGATGGAAATTGCATCAACTGTAGTCGTCAAGATGAAAAAAATGTAGGAGACCATAAAATTTTAAGATGTAAGGAGCCGATAGAGAAAAAATAAGTAACTAAGTATTTTTTTTTTCAACAAGTCAACAATACTTATAATATTACCGTTAACATACCTGAACTTTTGAAACAAAGATGGTTGAAATAACAAAATTACGTATCTCCATTATTTCGGTTATGTATTAAAACACATTCAATTCATAATTATAAGATTGAACGTACGAGCTACACTATTTCACAATGTTCTTTCCTTGTCCCATTCATGTAGAACTCCCAATTCCTGCTGAGCGAAAATTTTATTCGTATTTGACACAAAGCAGTAACATACAGTAACGTTTATAAACAAGTGAAAATTCCTTTATTTTATATTTTCATTGCTCTTTTTAAACTTTTGATAATACCTTTACACTAACATGCGATACAACTTCTTAATGGTACGTGTATGTTTTATGTTATTCTCCACCAATACAATACTGAAAAAGATAAAAGTTGTAGAAGTGGCCACCAGCAGAATTTAGATACGTGCAATGATAGTATGACTGGGTCGCTAACTCTTCTGGTGAAATGTATTTTAAGTCGCCCAGTGCTAGAGTGCTGAGCCTAAAAATCTACTGAAATTTTATAAAACTAAGGAGCATCTTCTCATACAACGCTCTGTCCTAACATCAATTTGGCACTTTAGATTTCAATACTTAACAATTGAGTTTGATAATTTTATTAATGCCCACATTTAGTTTTACAGTTATTTTTTATCTAGCGGATTGTTATATGGTTTAATATTAAATCTTCGAAATATCTAAAACAACAACAACAACAAAAATATATTATCATATTAAGCATATTCTGCTCCACTATAAGCGGCACCCGTCATCAAAAATTTTTGCATTTTGATTTAAAAAAATCGTGGATTTTAAATATAAAAATGATATGAAAAAGAAAGGAAATGGGGTAGATGTATACTAATGAAAAAGGATTGCATAATAATAACAAAAATGAAATAAATCGTTGAATAGTTTTGTAATCTTTTTGCAAAAAAAAAAAAGGGAGGGGGGTATCTAGATTACCCTTTTTATTATTTTTTATCAGTACAATTGACAAATTGAAATAAACAATTTTTTGAAAAAGTAGCGTGCTCCATTGCTTTTTACCATGTATTTGTAGAGACTTTGTCTCATGTGCATTTACTCCATATCCCTTCATTGCTTAAAGTATATATAGTAAATGCACATTGCACATAAGACAAAGGAGTAAATCAAGCAATCAAACAATTATTTAACTGCTGTTCTTCATCTTGAAGTCACCATGATGCCTTCAACAATGAATTTTGCTCATACCACATTAGTTCAAGACGGCCACTAGCACATATTTTACGAAATGATATGGAGTAAATGAACATGAGACCATAACACATATGTGAACTGCAATAATTTCAATGATCAATTGGCCACCTCGGAAACCAATTCCTCACCAGCAGCACTAGAACCCAAACAAATGAAACCCATAATTTCAAAAAATGTTCAGAGCGCATAAAACCAAACGAAATCCGAATAATCAGTAACATCAAATACAGCTAAGGACAAAACTACGATGGAGGGAGTTAAACCTTCGGTTCTAGAATTTGTATGGATGGAATTTATTGCTAGATGTCGAACAACACTACATCCATAGTTTAACTCATGGATGCAGGGTCGTCAACAAACATAAACTTAACAGACAAGTTGTTCTTATAATCGCTGCCATTCGTTGCTCCATAAAAACATATAAACTCCCACAGAACACTCATCGAGTAAACTGCCAGAAAACATGGCATGATGATATCATGAGACGCGGGCACTACTAACAGGTGGTCAGAATAAAATTTGGAAATTGCAAAAAAAATAATAAATAAATGAAAATAAAAAATACCAATGGTTTCCCCTTATTTTTTCTTTTAACTTTCATGGACTTCGGCTCTTGACAACTCTATTCGGCAATTTCGTTATTACTCCAATGTCAAAATTTCAAAAAAAAAGTATGATAATGTATCCGTATGAGAATTTTTCCCAAGAACAAATACACTATAACTAAAATGTATTGGGAGCAAGCATCTCTCGTACTGGTATGGGAATCTTTTTACAGATTCCAGAGACCAACTCCAGTATAAATATACTATGAAAGGATATGAAGTAAAGGTACATGTGAAAAAGTCTCCTAAAACAAGCAATAGAACAACGTTTCATTGTGGTTCTTTCATCTTGAAGTCATCACTGAATAAGCACAACAGCATCAATTTATTAACATTAATCATTTTTATTTTAAGGAAAATAGAACTTTTCAAGTTTATTACAACAAACAGAACAACTCATTACAAAGTAAATCGGACTTCTAAATTGGAGTTTAAAAAAGGTGGAGTTACCACAGGAAACAAAATGTCGTAAATAATTACACAATTTCACAATCCTACTTAAGTAGATAATATGAGTGCATGTAAGTTTATCTGAATGATGAGTCGGAAATATCTATCTTATGTGAAGATTGCATATTTCATGTTATTTCTGTAATTCCTGCTTTATTTTGTCACATTGACTTTTGAAATGCAGAGTTACATCGATTTACAGTATCTGTTATTGACCCCTAATACAAACTGGGTATTTCTGCTAATCCGAAGTACTCTTCAATAATGTGATTTAGTATTTTTTGTCTTCTGGCCTTGATAGATTCGGTATATCCGTTTTTTAAAACAAATTACTTGCATAACTGTATGTATTTCATTTTTTTTTATTTTCACTTTATTTCATCTTTTTATTGAAACCGATGCAATCAGGTTATGTATCAATATTTTATTGATGTAATTCATTTTTGATTGGAATGCCTAGAAGTAAGCACCTCTTATTCGTGAATAAAGATCTTTTTTTTATGTTACTCATGCATTTTTCAACAATGAACAATAAAATCTATGAAGTAAAGCAAGAATTTTTTATAGATGAAAGTATATATACGAGGTAGATTCACATGAGAAAAAGTCCCGACAAATAAATTGTAAAACCAGACAATGAAACAACGCTTTAATTGTTGATATTCATCTTATGGTCACCATTCGGCCTTCAACAATGACTTTGTTCATACCTCATTATCAGTTAGAGACGGTTCCTAGCACAGGTTTGAGCTAAATTCATTGCTAGATTGCTAACAACGCTACGTCCATGATTTTAACTACTAGATGCAGGTTCATCAACAAACATAAAATAAACTGGCAAAGTGTTCTTATCATCTCTGTTATCCATTGCCACACAAAACGACTAAGTGAACACAACCAAAATATAAACTAATCCAGACAAGAAAACATGGCAAAATGAATTCATGAGATGTGGACACAATAAACAGATGATCAGATTACAAACTGAATAAAATGCCGACTGAACTAGAAAGTATGTTAGTGTATCCGTATGAAAAAATTTCCAAACAGCAAGGACGCTATAACGAAATATAATTAGAACATACATCTCTCGTACGGAAAATCTTTTTTCTGCAGGAGAGACAAACCCCAAGATATACAATGAAAGGATATGGAGTTATGAACAAAGACCCTAAAACAAGCAATGGAACGTTTTTATTGTTGGCCTTCATTCTGAGGTTAACATTATGCCTGAATGAATAAACACAACAACAATTTTTAATATAAATATTTTTTATTTCAAGGAAAATAGCACTTTTCAAGTTTATCACAACAAACAAAACAACTCATTTTAAAATAAATCACTACTTGGCGTGTAAAAATGGTTGATTTTCCACACGAAACAACGATTGATTTTACAAATACATGTATTATAAATAATTATAAAACTTTAACAAATAATAATATGATAGTTTATTTGATTAATGAATCGAAAATAGCTGAGATGGTCATGAAGAGTTATTTCTGTATGTTGTAATTCCTGGCATATTTTTTTCATTGACATTAAAATGCAGTGTTATACCGTTTTGCAATGTCTTTTCTTGGCCCTTACTACAAAGTCGGCATTATCCACGGTTATCTTCAAAAGCATGATTAAGTCTTTTTTTATCTCATATATCTTATAAGGTTAGAGCTAATTCTAAAAAAAGTATTTCGCATGTAAGAATTGTTTTCCGATTTCCTCAAAAAATTTATCAATTTGTGACAGCAATCGCAAGTTATCTTACGACATCGAGCTAATTCTTAAAATCTGTTTAATTTATAATCTGAGAATGTCACCCAAAATTATTTTCCAACATCTAAAGGTTTTTAAATGTTAGTAACTGTGAAAAAGATAGAAAGTCACCTTCCTTTGGTAAAGTCCAACATTGTGTATAAAATGATTGATCGTATGACATATAAAAGGGTGACAGACAGACAGCCCTATCTCGAGACCTTAATAAACATTGTCTTTTTTGAATAAATTAAGTCTGCACTGTTTAAAAACCAATCTCTATTAATTTTAAAGAAAATGCAATTTTTTGGCTATATATGCAATGTAAGGCTGGAAAATTTTATTTGGAACTTCGAATACGCGAAAATCGCTGATCGACTCAAATTAAGGAATGATAATTTAATGATATTTTCATAGAAAATAGAGAATTACTTCCATTGTGGATTAAGGATTAACTTCCTCTAGTCATCAAAGCATTGCAAATACAGTGTTAGAATTGTTTGGTGACAAAAGATAACAGTAGCAAGGTTTTCTTAGGATTTGAGGAATAGAATATGATACCAAAAAGAACCAATTATACTTTTCTTATCAATATGTTAATAAAAAAATGATATTTTTTTCCGCTTTTTATGCTCGAATGCATAAGCCAGGAACATTAGAAAATAAAATAGAAGGCTTTTCGAAAATCGGTGGAAAAGACCTTCAATGTGTTTATATTGGCCGAATAATTTTTATCTTATTTTGCAGGTATTATTTGATAGAAATATCAAATCAAAATGAACATATTTAAATTCGTTCTCTTCGTTTCATTTGAATTTTGTTGCTTTTTACCACATTCTTCTGTTGGGATAAATATACATACAAGAAAACTTTCAAAAGAAGAAACTTTTTTTTTAATGTTCACTAACACTTGATAAATTTTAATTATGAAAGTTTAAAAAATTGTGTAATTAAAAGGCTGAAAATTTCGATATACTGACAAAATACTTTCTAATGCAAGCTGTATGAGAAATTGTTTGTGTAATTTATGTAGAAAGAATTGTTTAATGATAAAGATCGAATTGATATGTTAAAAGCTAATGCAAGACAAAAACAAAAATAAAAAACAAACAAACTGTATGGAAAACACTCAAAGATTCAATTATTAAGTATTTTAGAAGATTTTGAATAAAAAAAAATTGCAGCCTAGGCATATGCCAATTAAATCTATAACAAAACGCACTATATCAACAAAAAATAAAGAGGTGTAATGGGCAAGAGAATTTATGTATACAAAATGAAAACCCATAGTATTATGATTATGCATATATTTTTGAACGTTATGAGAGCCAAAAATTCTAAGTACTCGTACAATATTACGTACATTTTTAAATATAATTTCTTGTTTTTCGTGTTCTTAATCCTGTTTGTCCTGTCCTCATCCCAACAAACCCATGTATGAACCGGCAAGTTATTACTTCAATTATAACCCCAAAACCAACGGTTACTATTGGTCTCTAAAGTCTAATATCTCAAGTTCATATTATCGGTCACTAACGGTCTTTTATTGTCATGGTTTGCATTTCGTATCATAATTTAGAGTTCCATGAATAGTGTATGTCTCAATATTGTACCGAAATGTACCATAATTCAGAGTCCAATAATTTTCTCCATTTTGTTTCATTCATTCGACAAAATGATGTGACGATTTGAACAACAAATATAAATCCTACATGTCGCGCTTGTTGAATATGGACGGAATTTCAGCAGCACTACATTTAAGTTTACTTGTTGTAAGTTACAGACAACGTCACCATGCCAACGTTATTTTCTATTTTATCATCTGTTACTATGGCTGGCGATTTTGTAAATTTATGTTTCATTATGAACAACAAACCGGCTAAAACTCCAAGTCCGAGCAAAGAAACTGATATTCCAATTCCAGCCTGTGCTCCAGGAGACAAATGCCCGGATTTACTTTTTTCACTCTGTGTTTTTGTATTCTCTTTTGTAGACTTTTCTGTTATTACCGTTTCTGTAGACATTGTTGTCATAACCGCTTTAGTAGAGATTGTTGTAATAACCGATGGCAGTTTTGTTACAGCTTTTGTCATTTCTGTAACCTTTATATACGGCTCTTCAGTTTTGAAAGATTTTGTAACTTTAGGTTTTTTAGTATTTGACTTTGTTGTTTTCTTGTCTCTTGGGGTTGCCTTAGGGTTTTCTGTTGTTGACGGAAATTCGGACATCTTGGTCGTTGAAGATATATTTCTGGTAGTCATAGAAGTTGTACCAGGGTGATGTTTTGTTACTTGCTGTGATGTTTGACTCAGTTGTTTTGTTTGAAGACTTTGCGTTGTTATAAATGGCGTCTTCGGACTCCAAGTAATATTTGTCAAATATTCTGGTGTTGTAGTTTCCAAAGGAATTGATGTTACAAAAGATTGTTTTGTTCTCTTTGTAACTTTTTGAGGGACCTCTGATGTGGCCATCGATTGTTCAGTCGTTCGCTTTGTATCATTTGTTATTGTTTGGATAGTCTTTATAGTGGCTGAAGATAAACGATTAGTTGAATGTTTGATTGGTTCTGTTTCTTTCCGAGCGGTGGACTGTCTAGTAATTGATTCTGTATCTTTCCGAGTGGTGGGTTGTGTCGAACTTTGTTTTGTTTCTTTACGAGAAGTGGGTTGTGCCGTTGTAACCATATTGTCGGTTCTCTCTGGCGTATTATTTGGCGTTGTTGTTTTAGCAGTTGACACAAAAGAAAATCTAGTTGGCATGAGCTCTGAAAAAGTTAAGATCATATAATAAAAAACCCAAAATCAGAATGCGAACAGAATTTACACGAACATAAGTTAACTTATAGTCATTTACCAGTGTGGCTAGCAGACATAAAGTAAGTCTAGAACATCATGCATTGGACAAATAATCGGTCTATAGGACGGGATATAGTAATCATAGTGTCCGTTCGTCTGTTCGTCCGAAACTAAATTCACAGAAACTTCGGTTTTTTGTTATTCATTACAACTAGAACGATGCCTCTGCTGGAGGACTGTCAGAGGGTATTTGCCGACCCAGTAGCCATTACTTCGGTGCTTGTTATTTAAAAACTTGCAATATCTAAATTTCATAAAGATTTGTTCAATCGTAGGAGTATCTCCCTCTTGTATAGCTCTGTCCTTTCGCAGAATGTTCAGTACATATCACCTTTTTAAAATTTGATTTTATAACAAAATATTGAAGTTACTGTTAATTCAGTTTTTGGATATGCGCATCTCGACACCTTATGTCTCATCAAGTACAGATCAAATCAAAACATTTGGAAATCCCTATACCGAAATATTCATGAAAAAGCTGATAGAGAACAAATTACCAAAATTATCTAAATAGTAAAGCCAAGATCAGAACCAAGGACATTGCTATGCAAGAGGGAGATACTCCTCAGTTTTGAACAAATTTTCACGAATTCAGATATTGCATGTCTCAAAATGAAATTTGATTTCTAAATTTTGATTTTTTTTTTATTTCTTGAATTAAATGGTGTAGCGGGGAGTATGTAATAGTAAGCTCAGCTCGCAGTTATTCTGGTTTATTACATTGTGTTTAATCAATGACAACATTTAATCTGTTACACCACTATAAGTTTTGCGATCGAATAAATATTTTATAATATGCAATAATAAAAAAATCTTAAATTTTCATCATCTAAAAGTTGCTTTAAATATTATATCATGTTTTGGTAATTTTAATAAAATACGTGTGAAATACTCTAGGCAAACCCTTTCTTTATGTTTTTATATTTGATATTTATTAATTAAACTTAATTATTTGTATCGTGATGTTTATAATGGATGGGATACATCGGCAAACGAATACCGAAGCAAGAACAATCAAAGGGGAAATTCTAAAATCATAAATCCAAAATCACGGCAATTCACAGCAACACGAATTGAGACAGTATGACAAAGACAAAACAAATAAACAAAAATGAACAAGAACGTCACAAAACTAAAGCACTAGCAGTGTGAACCACTACAAAAACTGAGGTATCACCAGGTGCTCCGGAAGGGTAAGCATGATTGGAGTTATAAAAAATTACCGAAAACAATTGTCAAGAGTCAAAGTCCAAAAGACAAAAAGACAAGGCAGATAGAAAACCACCAGAAAAATTGTCTACCGCAATGGTCCTGACATGGTAAAGGCATTTCAAAACAAATGGTTGGTTTAACCGGATTAATAGCGCTCCAAACCTCCCCTGTCAATTGTGGTAGAGCCCGATAGCAACTGCAAGGCAGTTGCGTTTGAAAGGTAGACAGTAAAAAAGGATCGTCTCAGTACTCAGTAAAAAAATTGATTGGAAAGTTCGGACTGAAACTTAAAAAAACTTCCTAAAAGGAAAATAAAGTGTTGGAAAGTTGTTTGTGAAGAACAGTCATCGTTGATTGGGGTATTTGGATTTTGTGGTATATGGAGTGTCACTGAATTACTTTGATATAGATTTAACAAATAAAGAAAAGGCAATAATAGCTAATTGTCAGTCAAGCAGTCCTTTGTTTTGCAGCCTTTTAAACGGACTGCTAGTCAGGCTGGTCAAGCTATTTCAAGAATGACGTACACAGATATTATAATCGGCACATACAACAGCCTAGTCAACTAACATATATACATCAATGAAACGGTTACTTACATATAAAATTGTTCATTGCATTGAATGTATTTGAAGTAACATTACTGCGATTATATAGCATTTGTAAAACACAAAAGAAATCACACTTACCTACTATGATATTGTCAATATACTAGTAAAGTAAGTGAGAACCGAACCGTCAGTCCAAAACGAATAATCCAAGGCCAATGGCGACTTCGAAAAAAAAAACACAAAGAAACAAAGATATAACATGAGTATGACACAGGAAAGAAAACAAATGAAGACACATACACACACACACAAAGATGGACAACACGGACCCAATAACAAACCACGGGTGAGATCAAGTGTACCGATAGAGTAACATTTCATGCTTCTTATAAGACACCTGACGTGTTGAACATGTCCAATCCGGTAGTAAAGTCAAATCCGACAGAGGAAGAAACAATTAAGCTTTTAAAAGGAAATATCTGGGAAACAGATATGTCATAGCGACCAACAAGATGGTGATGTCGACCGTTAAACGTCTGGGTGATGACTTCATGTTATGGGTAACATACCCTTGTTTAAGTAGCCTATTTGTGAGCAACTGGGCTCCTATCAAGGAAGTCACTGTAGAGACCACATGCCCTTGAGTAGCGAATGAGCTGGGAGATGTAAACTCCATATGCCGGTTCTGTTGGAATGTTGCTACAAAGAAAAGAGAAGTTGGCTTTTGGAAAAGTGAAGTCATCGCGTTTGTCATACAGCTTAGTTTGAAGTCTACCTCCGTTGTCCATTTCAAGATGAAGGTCAAGAAATCACGACGATGTCGAAGTGTCTGCAGTATCAAAACATTTCAAGTGTTTTTCAAAATATAGTACATTATAATAACCAAATATTCATATTTCTTTAAGGGGACCATCCATTACTATTATGATACAAACTCAACTGGTCCAGTTATTTCAGATAACTCAATACTGCAGGTACTGTTTGAACAAGATTTTAAATTCAATTCCCATTGGGTCATATAGAAAACGATTTTCACTGTTGACCATTTTAAACGTTTACAAATATCATTAACACAATTTTCAAAGTTTACAAACTGATCATTGTAAACCAGTTTGGTTACTCTTGGATATTGTTTTCCATAAGGTAAATGTCGAACAGCTTGTAATCACTTTTATAATGATCTCATCTTTAAAGAGGAAAACCACAGGATTCTTGTAACCAAAGTTCCAATTACTGTGTTGCTACTCAGGGTTATTGTGACCAAAGCTTAATTCCAGTTACTTCAGGTGTTTGAAAGTTTACCCGAATAGTCCTATCTTTAATTATGTTCTGTACCATATTGGAAGGGGTTAGAGCAAACATAACAGCCAAAATGATTGTTGTGACAACTCAAGAAAGTAATCTTCAGACCACTCAAGAAATGATATGAACTAGTTTGGTTGAAATTTATCGAGTGGTTGCAGCGAAGAAGATATCTGTATGAATTTCCGATAGATAGGCGGTATGTTTAAATAGTTTCCGGGCCTCTGGTCATCTTGGAGAAAAAGTGGACATATCAATCACAATTAAAAATGACCATCAAAAGATTATTGTCAGCAAGCTTAGTTCAAAATTGCAATAAGCTTCAGATAAGAGGCCCTTTAGACCGTCTTCGCATTGAGTATAGGTTGAAAAGTTTAAACTATGTTCCACGCTTCAGACCATCTTTAATGAGAATCGATTATGAAAATGAATTATCAGAAGACTATTGTGAGAATATGTGGCTTAAATGTGCGCAGTAGTTTCATAAGAGAACTTTGAAATACAAAATTACGATGCAAACGGCAAATGCCAATATATAGCAAAAGATCATCACATTGACTGTATGGAAGTTAGCTGACAGACAAAGAAAACTTGCCCCTTGCCAGTCCACGTGATGTAAATTAGGACAAAAGATCCACACTGAATCCTATTGGAATAATAAATTGCATATTTCATACATTTTGAGTTTTGGGACTCAATATCAAGTTCCAGGCGCTAGAGGGCTGATACATTAGCAAAATGACATGTAACATATTTTCTAAAAATTTTAAGGCCTTTTGTCTCTAAGATTTTACAAATATTTGTTAAGGGTTTTCCAAATGATTCGATTTAATTTGCACTGAAAAGACACTAGTCCGATGTCTTCGCTGGTGAAATGTTACTCCCCGAGGGTATTCACCAATCCAGTAGCCAATACTTTGGTGCGGACCCGAAAACCGATTTATTGTGAAATTTGCAATACTAGTATATAAACTTTAAAAATAGGGAGTATCTCCTTCGTGCATAACTCTGTCCTTAACTGAATCTGGCTTTGTATATACACCTTGTTGGTTATTGTTTGTCTATTAGATTTTACAAATGTTTTGTTCATTATCTTCCAAATTTTAAAATTTTATCTGCAATGAAAAGACATAAGTAGTAAGATTCCGAAGGAACAAAGCAAATAATACATTAAGGTAGATCGACACTAATACATAGCGCATTCGATTGGCGCATTTGCGTAACACGAGTCGGATGCGGAATTTACTTGATTTTCAAGCCGGAATATTCCTGTATTGGTCCATTCATTGTGACGTCATAATAGATTGGCATACACTTTCCCGCGAATTAGCTCCCTTCTCCCGTAAATATTGTCTATTTCGTAAACCATATAAAATATCTCCCTTAATTGAACGGTGATATATAGATTTTTTCAGTGTAAAAGATAGCTGAAATGTATATCTATGAAATATAAAAAAATAAAAAAAATCTATCTGATATATATTTTGTATGAAAGATAAACAATAAGCATGTTCTCATAGTTCCCTATATATTCTGTGTAAATATGCTGAAAAATGCTGAATTTGGCCTGATTTTCAAAGCCAGAAAACAGGAAAAGATGATCGGTGACATATCATTTTTATTTTATTTTCGGAACATATAGGTTAAGAACTACGAAATATCTTAAAAGAAAAACATTCTGTCTGAAATTTTTATTAGGATCGAACTACCTCAATCGAATTCCAGAGACTAAGATACACCAGCAGACAGAAGACCAAAGACACTACATGCCCACAAAACACATAAACACTACATATACAACACTAAAAACTAAAGGACTAACAGTGTAAATTCCAAAAACAAAGAGACATCAGGTTCTCCAGAAAGGTAAGCTTGTCCTGCTCTGTATACAGCACCCGTCACACTGCCAGTGGGTCAACCCAGTGTAAAGTCATAAATGGTAATGTCAAATCTGGGAAGACGTGAATCTAGCTGAAAATGTCTGTTCTTATTTGTGACATTTCATATCTATCTATGATGTCGTGGTGACGGCAATATAATTTCTGTAGGGATGAAAGTAAAAACTTTGCTTCATACGAATAAAGAAAAAGTTCAGCTAAAGTGTCGCACAATTCGTTCCAATGGATATTTTTATTGTCGATTGAAAAAAAAAATTCAACGAAAATGTTCCAGATAAAAAACACATCTTTATTACGTAATTTTCACTGTATTTCCTGTTTGACTCAGTAAGGTTCTTAACAATATAGGTTTTATCTTTTCCTATTACCAAAAACAAAACACCTGCGTTCTCCGTTTTTTGGGTAAGAAATGTCGGAAATTACTGTTTGTAGCTAAAAATGGCCAAATGCATAAACTAAACTTACAACTTCGGTCTTTTGTTATCTATGACTTATATACGAATGTACAATGATAAACAAACGAATAACCAAAAACAAAACAAAAATGATATTTAAGACTATTGGAAATAATACTACTTTTATTTTCAGACAGTTCAGAAGGTTTCCATTTATCGACGACGTTAACATCTACGACCTAATGATTTTGATGACATGCCTAATACCCGATATCAGCTCAGGGCGGATTTCGGTTCAACACCCAGTTTTACAACGCTTGTAAAATGTCTACATCATTGCAAAACATGTGATAAAGTAATAAGATCCGAAAAGTAAGTCCCAAAAAGAAAAATCGTTATACAATGACTTCAGGAACACAAAGAAACAAAGAAATCACACAAGTACAACACAGAAAAGAAAAATTGTGACAAACATACAGATCAACAATACGGATCCAAATTAAATTCATGGGTGCAATCAAGAGCACCGGTAGCCTAAGCATCTACTGTTATAGGCATAGTGACTTCTAGATGAAGAACAACAATGAAAGTTTTGTTCCATTGTTTGGTTATAAGATGTATTTGTATAGACTCAGTGTCTCATGTGCATTTAATCCATAACTTTTCGTTGTTTATTAATATAACCTATTCACACTGTTCCTTAAACACTTCTAAAATGATACCATACCTGTTGTTGAAGTCCGTGGTTTAAATATATGTATATCATCCAATCCCATAATCGATGATGATATTATCTTTTGTATCCAAAATATAATCTGAAAATATGCCATATTGATCTGAATAATATAACAAATAGAGCTGACGCACTAGTAGGGAATCCAAACCAAAGTTTGAAATTACCACTACCAAACTATATAAATGATTCCAATGTAGCTTAACCCACTATTTTAGATATCGTCTTGTGTACAACTATTCCGTATCCTAACATGTTGCATTTGCTTAGAAGTTTGTTCACAGTGAAATATTAGTGTACATTACTTATGTCATTTTGAAGATAATTTGAAGTGCTTAACAATATTTAAAAACTTCATTGATTCTGCATTGTTATTATATTGTATCCAATACTGTCGACATAAACCTTTGTTCTCAAGTCTTTTAGATGTACACACGCAATGCAATTATTAGAAAAAAATATAATGCAAAAGTTGTCACAAAAAATAAATCTATTCAAACCATGCAAAAAATGAAATTTTGCAGACATTAAGAACACCAAGAACAAGGGAAACAACAAAAATGTTCAGAAACAATGACCCTAAGCTTGAAATACTTAATCATGTCATGTACATTGATTATGTAATATTGACTTTGCATCGAAATGAATTTAAACAATGGTTTGATGAAAAGAAAAGCAATATATCAACAGGAAATGTAATTATTTTGATATTGCCAAAAATGTAACAAAGTGACTCTGTGAGATTCTTACCTTGTACGTTCCATTAAAGCGAATGATTAACGACTGCTTTGTCCATTTGCCATCACTAACTCTAGATGACTTTTGCCAGATTTGTTCTTTATGACCCCATGTTGTTTGTAATTCAATCTTAGCAATGTAACTAGATGTTGGAGCACTATACCAAAATTCTATGCATATATCAGAATCACTTATGTTTCCAGTTTCAATTGCTGCTGTAGAATTGTTTGGCACCAAATAGTTAGATTGCGAAATTATATAATAACCTAAAATAGATATTACATGATGCATATAGTCTCGCGACTTGCCACTGAGATTTGAACATTGGAGTAAATCCAACAATTATTGAACTCATATAACCAATCCAACTTTATCTATTTTACTTTAGGCATATAATTTCTCACGTAACGGGCGATAAATGCCTAGCAGATGACCCTTAACTCTTTCGACGCACACGGTGGCACGAATAACGGAACCCATGTAAACATGCACATTTGACTATTCAGAGTTTTCATGTGTTTTGCACCTGATCTCATCCATGTTTTTATTGGGTCCATTTTGTTCATCTTTGTGTTTGTGTATTTCTTCATTTTTCTTTTCTGTACCGTACTCATGTTGTGTCGTCTCTGTATCTTTGTTGTTTCCGATGTTGCTATTGTCCTTGGATAATTCGTTTTTGATTGACGGTTCTGTTCTCAATTACTTTTTTAATCTGTGTATATTGTGCCGTGTGAATGAAATTTTCATTTAAGCTGTTTCCTGTCGTTTTTCATATTTTTTTTTCTATTTGGAAATAATAATGCGATTGCTAGGCTTCGTTGTATAATATTCATATTGCAATGATATACGGTAAACCAATAAATTTTCACAAGCGATTTATTTTTGCAATATTTTGCGACCATGAGAAATAAAACGTCGCAAATAATTTTTACTTTAATACAAACTAGAAATACTGTGAGTATAGCTCGCGAAACCCTGCTCCCCACATAAAATACATGGATGGCAGTGTTCTAGTTAGGTTATTGGAAATACACAGAATTTATCAGATCTATATCTAAAATAGGAGGTGCACGATAGCCTTACTTCATAACGAATATCTGAAATTTTCATCAAATCCCATTCATTGGTTTAGGAGGAGTTGCGGATGTTATACCGGTACCCCCAAATGACAAGGCAGATCAAAATCTAAAATAGAAGGTGCAATATAACATCATGTGATAAAGATTCTTTGAAATTTCATCCAATTCCAGTGATTGGTTTAGGAAGAGTTGCAGATTGCATACCAATACCCCTCACCGATGACAATACGTGGCTAAGTCCACGTATGACTATGGGGGACCCCAGAAATTGATCAGATCAAAATCTAAAATAGCAGGTGCACTGTGGTATCACGTGAAAAAGATTCGCTGAAAGCTGCGTCAATTCCATTCATTGGTTTAGGAAGAGTTGAGGATTGCATACCAGTACCCTCTAGTGACAATGCATGGCTAAGTCCATGTATGACTATGGGTAAACCAAGGAGTTAGTCACATCAAAATCTAAAATAAGAGGTGCACTATGACATAATATGATAAAGATACTTCGAAAGTTTCATCAAATTTCAGTGATTGGTTTAGGAGGAGTTGTGGATTGCATTCCAGCACTCCCTTCCCATGAAAATGAATGGCTAAGTCAATGTAAGGCTATTGAAAAACACAAAATTTGATCAGATCAAAATCTTAAATAAGAGGTACACTATGCCATCATGTAATAAAGATTTTCTGAAAGTTTCATCAAATTCCATTCATTGGTTTAGGAGAAGTTACGGGTTACATACCAGTACCCCTTATAACAAGGTATTGCTATGTCCATGTATGGCTATTGGAAATCCAAAAATTGATCAGATCGAAATCATAATAAGCAGGTGCAAAAAAGCATTATGTGATCAAGATTCTCTGCAACTTTCATCAGATTCCATTCATTGATTTAGGAGGAGTTGCAGATACAAAGTTAGGACGTACGGACGGACGGACGGGCATCACGAACACCATTTACCCCGCTTTTTTTCAAAAGCAGTGGTAATAATGAATCAGAAAATCATGAATATTTATGCTGAAACAGAAACGAACCTGATTATGCTTTGCAATAAGAATATCAAATACAAAGATTTTTTCATAACCCCAATTTAAAGTGGTAAATTTACCCTTTTCCGTATTCTGTCTAGCTGGCACTCTACCTAACCAACCTCCACCTTGTTTATTTGTACGTTGCCATTGATATACAGACTTAACTTTTACATATTGACAAAAATCTGCTGTAAAATCGCACGAAACATCAGTAAGTAATTCTGAATAAGCAGGCTGACATGACCTTGTTTCCAAGACTGACAAGGGAGGTATAGACGGAGTTGTCGTAGGAGTGGTTGGTGTTGGTGTTGTGACGAAATCTTTACCTGAAATTATCAAAGAAAAGAACTGAAAGATTTTTTCGATTACCCTGATATGATTTTCTTATTCTGTTATGTTTCTCTTTCACTATTGATAACAGCATCGAACGCAAACAATATGCTTTTATGTTATACTGTGTAGTAAATTCGTGGAGGCTAGATAATTATAAACTGCCAATACTTGAAAAACGTGTGTGAGAGTATAAAAAATACAAGTTGTTTCAGGAGAAAAAAAAAACATATCTGTTATGTAAAGTCAAACCTGCCATTACTAATATGAAAGTCAATTATTTGTCTATCTTTCACTTGGGAAAGGCACAGTCGTAATGGAATATGTTAAGAACGATTGAAGATTATTTTATTTCATCCTACTACAAAAGTTTAACTTTTTCATTGTATTTGGACTATTCGTTTCCGGGCTGACGGATTCTTTATCATGAATAAGATTATCATCGGATACTGGTTTCAGTAGAAGTTGTGTACATATAACAAAATGTGAAATGTCATAAATTCATGTACAATTATAAATGTATTGGAGAAGTCTATTGACACGCGAAGTAAGACATACGTATGTTATTTCTACAGTTCTAGTAATATTATGAATTAGATGAAGGTGATAGGGACAGTTATTTTTATCATTGAAAGAACACGTTCTATTATATCATTATACGTCGTTTATGTGAGTAACTATCATTTTTATTATTTTATCCATCTTTTTTTGTTCAAATAGTTTGCCTGAAATTGCGAAATCTAACCTCTTCAATCATGCATCTTGTGGAGTTTTTCAAAAAGGGAACAAAAATCATTTTGAAATTATTTCTTCCTGATATATCAATATTACTGTCAATGTAGCGGCTATATCTTTCCAATGAACAAGGTGTAACAGTTTTTATAGTTGACTTGAAGGTGAATCTGATTTCCCTTTTTGTGCTTGATAAACAGCTTCGTCTTCTACTTTCTATCATATTCTATATACAACTTTTTACTAACCAAATTCCAAATTCATAAGTAACTTCGATATTGTATTATTGATGATTCTGCTGGTCGACTTTTAGTTCCAGAGGGTTTTCACTAACCCATTAGCCAGTACTTCGATGCTTGCCAGAAAACAGATTTGATTTAGAATCTTGTAATATTTGTTAAAAACTAAGGAGCATCTCCCTCTTGTAGTTAGCTGATTTTAGTTCTTCTATTTCAGATCATGTTGGTAATATGTTCACTATCAGCTTTAACACGCATTTTGGTATATGAATTTCCGAATGTTTTGATTTGATCTGCACCGAAGAGACATATCTTGTCGAAATGTCCATATGCAGTAACCAAAGTCACAGTTACTTCGGTATTTTGCTATTCATCTACTTACATACGCCATCGACAAACTTCAGATCATCCATAGCTACAATATACCCCGGCTCCCCAGAATATGACCCTTCTACTATGACCTAGAATTAAATAATGCTCAATCAATACAGATGTAGCAAAGTTTTGTTCTTCTTATGTCATAACGGTAAATTTCGAATTGAAGTGTCTGGTTTAAGAAGCAGGAGATGCTTACTTTATCGGTTCACCCAGTCTCACCCTCTGTTTTTAGTAGGTCCGTGTTGTTCATCTTTGTATGTGTCTGTGCCTATCGTTGTCTACGTTTGTCTTTTGTCTTATTCGTGATCTTCATGTGTATTTCCATAGCAGATTGTGGCATGTAATTATAATTTTCAGCCATTGTAGGTGTTTCCTGTTATCCATTTATTACATTCATTTTTCCTGTCTGTGTCGTAATCATGCAATGTTTTTGTTTCTTTGTTTTCTTATGTTGCCACTTTCTTTTTATTACTCGTTTTAGAACGAGGGTTCGATTCTTACTTACTTCAAAAACCTGAAGTAATACCATCAGAAGTTTAATGTTCCACATCACGATATTGTGGATCGTTATAGGATATCTGTTTCCCAGATGACAACTTATTTTTCCTTTTACAGCTAATGTTTGTATTTCCCCTACCGGATTTGACTCTACTACAGGAGTTGAAATGTTCAACACGGCGGATGTCTGATAGGAAGCAGGAAATGCTTACTCAACCGCTGCACCTCACCCATTATTTGTATTGGGTCCGTGTTGTTCATCTGTGTGTTTCTCTTTATGTTTCTTTTCTGTCCCTTACTCATGTCGTGTCCTTGTTCCATGATGTTGCCGTTGTCCCTTGATTCTTCGTTTTTTGACCGACAGTTCGGTTCTAACTTACTTTACTTCAGTTCTCCTTCAATATACAAAATGTTTGGAATCTCAAATTCAACATAAATCATTTCAGTTCTTTTTATGCAAACACGGTAAATATTCAGAATTTCGAGCTGTATCTTAGTCCTTCATTTATTGCATTGGTTGATATACCAGTGGATATCAATTGCGCTCCTAAACTCGGAGACTTGTTGTTTATATTCTTACGAGACTGGATTTCTTCAGGGACTCGTTAAAGATAATAAAAGAAAAGATGCTAGATCCTTCAATCTCACTTATAGCTATATTTTTGATGTTCTTTCCATCCATAACGCATATTTTTCTAAATGGATCCCATTAATATATCCGCCAGAACTAGAGATAAAATAAACGACAGAAAACACTAAATTTACATCTTTTTTAGACTTACATCTCAAATTTGACGAAAATTGGTCAAATTTACTACTAAAGGGACGATTTTAATTTCAAAATTATCAATTTCCCTAACATGAATAGTAATATTCCAGCTTCTCCTACTCATGGAGTGTATTACTCACAGTTGATTCGATACACGAGAGCTAGCACAAATTATAGACATACTTATCTCTGTGACAGCCTTATTAATCGAGGCTTCAAAAAATTTATCTCATACTTTCATTGAACTAGATATCAGTCCCTTGTGGAAAAGTTTTAAGTTTTGGTCCGATCTCTGATTCAAGATTATGAGTTACTTGCTACTGTGATGATCATTTCTTTTAACTGTCTACGACCTTTCAATAGCAATTGCCGTTGATATGCTACCGGACACTATCGCAATGGAAGGGGAGCTTTGGTGTGCCATAAGGCCGGTTTGGCCCGGCGTTTCTTTTGGAATACCTGTGCCAAGTCAAGTCCATTGCGGTCGACAATTTTCCGGTGGTCTCCATCTGATTGGTCTATTTGTCTCCCTGACTTCGGTTTTTGGTGTCTCTGTTCGGTTATTTTGTTATTATCCCCAGTGGTATAGCATAGGAAGTATAGTAAATGTTTTGGATTTCTCCAGTTTAAAACAAAACAAAATATTTGGACGGTCAGAGTTCAAATTATGCTTAAATCCCAGAAAAATAAATACAATCTATCAAGGAGAGAACTTTGCCGAGTTACTTATTCCTTAGTTAAAGTGTTCTTGATTAAGAACTTCAGTATATGGTTTAAAAAATGAGAATATTAACAAAATTACCGAATAGAGTTATCGAGAGACGAAATCCAAAGGGCAAAAAGAAGGTGCAAAACCCCTGGAAAAATTGTCGACTAGCTATTGTCTTGATTTGGTACAGACAGTTCAAAAGAAATAGTGCATTAAACTAAATTCTCCAATTCTTAGCGTATAACCCAGTTGGTTAAAATATGAAAAAGAAAGAAAATGGGGTAAATGTCAAGGAGACAACATCCCATACCCAGGTTAAAACGACCCAAAACAAAGCATCTAGGGGTCACCGTACGGTCTTCAACACAGTGAGGAACCTCACACCATATAGCAAGCCCTAAATGGCCCCAAAAGGGTAAAAAAGTGGATAAATCAATGGAAACAAACCACATCCAATAACCCAAATATCAAGAAACTAAAATTTTATAAGAAGACACGGACAAGTCAATCACCAACATATCAAAATACGTATCATTTTTAATCCACACGTTGGTTAAATTTCTGCGTGATGTCTCCCGCAACGTTTCATTTCATTCATAAAGTCTATTGTCTATGGTGACGTCATCGTTACTAGGCTTTAATATAGCGCGGCAAACGTTGAGAAACGTGCTGAACCATTGAATATGCACCTAAAACATAGTAAAAGTCCTTTGAGAAACTATATATCCTTCCGTTTGCTCGTGAATTACGATATTTCTCAATTCTTGATAGTTAAATTTCTGATTTTAACATGCTCGCTAAAGCTTGCATGTTGAAAATCACAAATTTAACTATCTCGAAATTGAGAAATATCGTAATCCACTTGATCCGGAAGGATATACTATATTCATCCTTTCCAATATGGTAGTGTACGATAGCAACTGCTATTGAAAGGTCGTAAAAAGTGAAACGACATGTTTACAAAAATGTATCTCAGTTCTAAAAAAATGAATTTCGAGTTATATGAAAAAGAAAGGAAATGGGGTAAATGTCATAGTTCGGACCGAAGCCTCAAAATTTTTCTACAAGGGACTAATATCTATAAAGGAACTTCTTTAACATTTTTAATGATCGCTTGAGACAGAAATTTTGGAAATATTGATCAATAAGGCAGTCCTGCAGATAACTATCCCTTATGCAAAATTCTGCATGTGGTATAACAAATCAACTGTGAAACATACAGAATGTATATATATATATGTATATATATATATATATTATATATATCGATTGATTGTATATATCGTATTTACAGCAATTGCTGCTGAAAACAGTGAAGAACCGAAATCCAGGTTGCAAACAAATGAAGAAGGTAAATTGTCAACCGCAATGGTCCTTACTTGGTACCGCATTACCGGTTTTATGGTGCGCCAAACCTCCTTTCCTATTGCTGTAGTGTCGAAGACAACATAACAGCAATAAATGTTCATCCAAGTACTAAGTAAAAAATGAATATTGAATCACAGTTCAGACTATAACTTGCAATTTTAAATGATCATATGAGACATACGTTTTCTTTAAATCTTTGATTAATATGGCGTTCACGGAGATAACTCTTCCAAATGAGAAAGCCTGCATAATTGGTGCTAGCCCTGGTGTAACGAATCAGTAGATACATATTGCAAGCAGGAAAGGTTGGAATATTACTGCTCAAGTTAGGAAATGAAATTTGTCCCTTTTGTCGTAAATCTTACCACTGAGATTTTCGTCAAATTCGAGATGTAATTCTAAAAAGATTTAGACCTAAGAGTTTCTGCTGTTTCTTTTATCCCTAATTCTGGAGGATATATTGATAGGTACATTTAGCAGAAGGTGTGTCTCTAAAGGACATAATATCATCGATGTATCTATAAATGAGATTGAAGAATCTAACATTTATTCTTTCATGAGCTATTACAAGTTCCTGAAGACATCAAGTATGGCAGGATTTATTATAAGAACAAGTCTGCGAGTAGAAGAGTACAATTCATGCCCATTGGTATACCATTTTGCTGTTTTAAAAGAGCACCACAAAATACGACAACAATTATCAATAAGACAATCAAGCATACTGCACTCTTGATCTTTAATTTTTATCGTAACATAATTTTTCTTTTAAATTGGTTTTTGAAAAAAGAAGGATTTATAACATCAATTTAAAAAGGGAGGATTTTTAAAACTAATTAAACAGCCTTGCGTAATTGGCAAACCGAAAACTAATTGAATTTAAAAAGAGGATAATTTCAATCCTATTTTTCCGAAATGCGACTAATTTGGTCAAATACTTTGTTCTGTGACAAAAGTGCATTAATTAAGTATTTCATTAATAAATATAATTGTAATAACCTCGTATGGATCATCTGTTGGATAAAACTGTACAAATGTTGATTGCCAATGTGCTCCGTGGCTTCCAGACACTTGTCGTACTAGCTTGCTTTCTTTTGTCCGTATATCTGTCTGAAATATTTGTATTCCACCGCTAGTAATACTAGGAAGATCATAAGCAAACGTTAGACACGCCATTTTGGTGTTGTGTACTACAGGAAGATACAAGGTAGCTTTGTCGCCAGTCAGTGCTCTTTTGTCTTTAACACTGAGGGATAGATAAGATCCTGAAATCATCAAGTTAATGATAGAAATTATTTTAATGATAATATGAATAAAAATCCTAATTTTGTGATTAATTTACTTTTTATTATGAAGTAAGGAAACCGTGTTTAAGGGTTTAAGCAGTGTCACAAATCACTGTGGTTAACAACACCAATGCTAAAGAACATCAACTATACCATGCCAAAACCTAATTTATAAACAAGTCAAAAGTATGATTTTAGACCAGAGAAAAATAGGATCACTAGTTTTAATTTCAAATCAGATATCGCAGGAATTATACAAATGCGTTTGCAATGCGTAAAATGTATAATAATTTTCATGTTCCATACGAATTGCAATAAAGAACAACAAACACTGATTGATGATGCAGGCCATAAAAGTGACATAATATTAAATGAAAGTTTTGCATAAACATTAAAACAGATGACAATCAGACATAGATTTGACATTAACAAATGTAATTCAACAGTTACTATATACATAAAATACATATTGTAAAATGCTAAAACAAATATTGAACAATTTGATACAAAAACTTATCATGTAGAAAATTCTTGAAAAATTTCAGACTTGAATAGAAATTGAGTTATCTCCCCTACACTATAACTAAGATACTATTATATGACTTTTTTTAGCAGAAACCGCCATAACGTATGCAGCTGAATTTCAGATGCATACGCTGCGCCAAAAAAAAATGCCTGCATCAAATCAAACTAACAAGCAAAGAAACTAATTGTAGATCCATAAATCATGAATTAATAAGTATATGTTCAACCAGTATACACTCAATAAGATAGTGGCACAATCAACCAGTATGCCAAAATAATTGATTTAAATAATGACACAATCAACCAGTATGCCATAATAAATGAATTTGGAGTTGGCACAATCAACCAGTATGCCGTTATAACATATTCAAGTGTAGGCACAATCAACCAGTATGCCATTATAACATATTCAAGTGTAGGCACAATCAACCAGTATGCCATTATAACATATTTAAAGCTTAGGCACAATCAACCCGTATGCCAATATAGATAGTAAACAAATAACTCACAGTCAACCACTGTAGATACCATATATTGTTATGGACGGGCAAACAGTCAAACACTGTGACAAAATTTTGTTAATGAATTTCATGTTCCATTTATAATATTAATAAAGTATAGCATAACAGAAAATGAATATGGTTTTGTTAAATTCAAATCAGATATCGCAGGAATTAAACAAATGCGTTTGCAATGCGTAAAATGTATAATAATTTTTATACTTCTTCATAATAATGTGCCACGAATCAAAGACGCTGAGTACACGTATTCTAAACGGTTAAGCCGAACTGCTTGGCTGGTCTAATATACAATGTTTCAAATTAAAATTGTTGAACTACAAACCAGCAAGATTAATAAAGGCAAATAGCTATTAAAAAAGCAAAGAACAAAAATAGCAAATAATAAAAAATAAAAAGGAAAAAAATAGTAAAACGACTAAAGCAAAAAGAAGAAAGAAATTTTAATACAAACAAAAACAACAACAACAAAAAAAAAAGAAAAAGAAAAAATAAACAACAACAAGAAAAAATACGAAAAAAAAAAAACAAAATAAAAACAAAAAAGCAGAACAAAATAGATATTTAAAAAAAATTGAAAACAGAAAATTCCTCACCTTTTCCTGTCGTATTATCACCGGATATCAACACAGAATTTTTAAATGATTCTGGTCCTGTCTTACGTTCCCACCAAACCATTGTATTGTTGCTATTATCAGTAGTAAAACCACACATACCACTGTCAAAGTTACATTGTATTGGTAATGGTACCACAGGGACAGTTGTTGTAGTCGTCGATACGGTTGTTGTACGTGGAGAAGATGATACTACAATTTTTTAACATTTAAAACTTTTTATGTTCCTATACTGAATACGTTGGTTGTTTCTTAGAGCTGTATCTTACATCTTTATTTTTCGTTTAACCAATAAAGTATTATAGTGTTATTAAATGAGTATTTTCATATAAATCCTGTATAATGTCCAAGTACAGTCGTATAGGGTTGAGCTCACCTGTATTGGCCCGAGGCGAAGCCGAGGGCCAATACAGGTGATCGAAACCCAATACGACTGTACGAGGACATTATACAGGATTTATATGAAAATTCCCATTTTATGACACCTTTATTAACTGATGACTTAACATTTCAGGCATTATCTTTACCAATCTTAATTACAGGATGCAAATTTCGATATTATAAAGTCAAGGCAATATAAAAAAGATTTCTATTGAATTTTCAACTTGTAGTAGAAAAAAATATTGCACTATCATGTTGTTTACAAATCCCCTTGAACTGATGTAGAGTCAGTCGTACAAGCTGAAACTATTTTTCTGCTGACAAGTACTATATAACTGTATAGTACAGTGTTAATATTTGGAACGTTATCAAAGGAAATCTTCTGGGTTTTATTCTCACTCTCAGTAATTAAAATCAATAGACAAAAAGAAAAAAGTTAACATATGCGAGAAAGACACAGAAAACATAGTGTAACTAAACCAATATGGCCGATTCATTTATACAGGGCATTTGCCCTGTATTAATTTTAATACAGGGCATCTGCCCTGTATAAATTTCATTTATACAGGGCATTTGTCCTGTATAAATTCTTTGTGCCAAAAACTTCCGGTTATATTAAATGGACAAATCACACTGTATTTTAAGTCATCAGTTAATAAATCAAAATATTTACCTACTTGGACTTTTTCATCATTTTTAGTGTTTCGTAAAATTGCCTACATTTTTCCATAGCCTTAAATTAACAATAGCAGGATATAGAGTCATTACACATAAACATAAAGCTTTACATAACATGATAAAATCAAAAATTTGATTGATGTTCTTCATCTTAAGTCATCATGAGGTCTTCCCCAATGCGCTTTGCTAATACCTAATAGTAAAGACGGTCTTTAGCACCGGTTTGGGCTGAATTAATTGCTAAATGTCGAAACATCTAATATTCTGTTGATTAGGAAGTGTTACTTATCAAGAGATAGTTGGAATACCAATGGGCACCGATTGTGCTCCTCTTCTCACTGGATTGTTCTTAAACTCCTACGAGACTGAATTTTTTCCGATTGACTCGAAAACACAAATAAAATAAAAGATGCTAGACCCTCCAATCTCGCCTATAGATACATTGATGATCGTCTTTCCATTAATAACTCACCATTTGCAAAATGGATGTCATCAATACGTTCTCAATTATTAGAGATAAAGGAAACAATGAAAACTAATAGATCTTCACTTTTTTAACTTGAATCTCGAAGTTTTACGACAATTGTCGTCTCAGTGCTAAAATCTATGACAAAAATGACGATTGTAATTTGAGAATTGTCAAGTTTCCCTACCATGGATAGTACTTTTCTTACTTTTTATGTTTATTGAGTGTATGTTTCACAGATTCATTAAATGAGAGCTAGCACCAATTATGCAAACTTTCTCATTAGGCAAAGTTATCTTAACCACCTTATTAATCAGGGCTTCAAAGGCAATTGCCGCAATAAAAATACAAACTTACTTATATGTAACGATATGTCATCTATTGCTATGTCACTGCCATATGGATATCTTGCAGTTGCCTCAAACTCAATCTACAATATATTCTCCTTTTAAGTATTCCGTTTCAAACTCAGACAAGATCTTTACATATCAAAACATAACATTTACCTTATATGTTATGATGTAAGAAGATATTTACCTTCTAGATGTGTCCTGCAACCAGCTTTGTATCTACCCAGTAATTCAATTCCAAAAGACAATTTCAACTTATATTTTATATATGTTGTGTACAAGTTGTAATTTTGTACAAATTATAATTTGTACAAAAATTTTGTGCAAATTATAATTTGTATTTTCAGTTTGTACAAATTACAATTTGTACAAAATTAGCTCGTACAAATTATAATTTGTACAAAAATAGCCCAAAAAATCTCTTACAACTTGTACAAATCCTGCTTCGTTTGCTAAACTTTGTTTCAAATGATGACATTAATGTAAATATGTTAATCAAATGATGAAATTAATGAAAATATGTTTTATTTTAATGTAGTAGAGCACATCAGAAAATTTCACTAAATTTTGAATGATTAATTTCCTTTAAGGTAGTTTGCCACCTTTTAATGAAAGTAATGAGAATTTCATAAAATGTTCTTAATTTGGGGGACTTAATGGGAGGTTGACAATAAGCAAGAAATAATAATAGGTTCATGCGCTTGATTTTATAAAGCACAAAATATTTTACGAAAAAAGACTGAGGAGTCTGCATATGTCAGAAATCAACAGTGGCAACTACCTTATCAGGGCAAGTCATGAACCATGACAATAAAAATTACACACATGAACATAATGTCACTTCCATAGTTCCGACATCCTTGGAAGGGCTTGATGAAAATTGTTCGAGTTAAAGGCACGTCAAACTGTCAAGTTGGGATTATACTGGACACTTAACATTTACAGGCTACAATGTTTATGAAACATCCATGGGATGTAAAACTGAAAATACAGATATTTTAAATATTTCTGTTTGAAAAGAATCTTGTTGCAGCACGTATTCGCCCGGCTTAACTATAAATAAAAAAAACAACATAAGAGGAACTTCAGTCACGATTGTCACATGATCTTTGAATTGGTGTAGTTGTCTGTCATAAACGGAACTTTCAGAAATTTGTTGAAAGCAATCGAGTTGAACAAGATTCTGTATTGTAGGTACTCCAACGAAAAAAATGAATGTTCGCATTCAATGATTATAAAAGTGCAAAAAGACAGTTATCTGCTTCCATAATTAGAAATTAAACTTTTAATCTCCAAAAAATTTGATAAAGGATTAATTTACATAATCAAAAAATTACAATTTGTGCACTTCCAGTATTGGGTTTCTTCTAATTTACCAGTTCTATTAAGAGCTAAGGAAAAACTGGTTCCAAATTATTTGGAGTTACGGCGCTTTGGCCACTAATTAAGGTAAACTAGGACGAAAATTCAAGAAAACCCCAAAAACAAGTAAAAGTTAAAATTGTCGTGCACCTACGTGCATTCATCAATCTATTTGAAACTTTGCAGTTGAAAAGTATTGCTTGTATAATTTAAATATAACACTTAACGTGCGTCTTCATGCACCATGTCATCGTTATGTGTTTGTGCAATGATTTGATAAATTATCAAACTTTGCTCACAAAAGTCTTCCTTGGAGTACCTATGTATTGTTCTTATAACAATATTCATACATAAAAGTTCATTCTACAAAATATTCATACATAAAAGTTCATTCTACAAAATTAAATAAAATTGTCTGACGTGCTTAATTATATTAAAATAAAACATATTTTCATTGCTTTATCATTTGCTAAACATATTTGCATTAATTTTATCATTTGCTAAACATATTTCCATTAATTTCATCATCTGAAACAAAGTTAAGCAAATGACTTAAGTCTTGTACAAGTTGTAAGTGATTTTGGGCTCATTTTGTACAAATTATAATTTGTACGAGCTAATTTTGTACAAATTGTAATTTGTACAACCTTAAAATACAAATTACAATTTGTACAAAATTTTTGTACAAATTACAATTTGTACAAAATTACAACTTGTACACAACATAGATATATTATTTCAAACACTGCAAATTTAAATAAATATACATTTGCTTATTCTGAAATATAATGGATGAACGAGCCTATTATTGTTTTTAATGATTACGTATGTGTATTCGGTAATAAAAAAATCTAGTATTTCTAATCACATAATTCTCATTTGTATTAATATAAGAAAGTACATAATTAGTAAAGCTTTTACAAAATAAGAATAAGTTTTTGATTCTTCCTCTTATTTTAACTGGATTTGTTAAGCCGCTCTTACACTACACCATATAACACAAACGTATGAGGAACGGGTGAAAATCATTTTTGTACGGTAGTAAATATTTTTGTTCGGTCACGAATTACTTTGAAAACGCACAAACACCGGAGGTATACAGTAAGTACACCGTACATGCACAGTCTTGGTACCGAATAAACCGAACACTCACCGAACTGTCAACGGAACCCTACCGGACGAGCACCAAATAAAACGTATTTATAACGGTAACATACCGGACGAGTACCGAATGACTGTTAACGAAAACGCATCGAACGAGCCCCGAGTAAAAACGAATTGAATGGGTACTATGTAAATCTATCGATTTTAAAAATTTTGACCGTTCAACAACTTACAAGTTTAGCTTTTCTAAAAAGCTACCGGCTCTTAGCTTTTTTACTCAATAAATATATATGATATGTGAACTGTGTGCAATAGCCTCCAGTGTTCGATTTTGGTCAACAACCCATACAAAATGATATCAAGATAGAAACGAGCTGTTAAGTGTTCCAATAGACTATGTTCTAGGTTCATGGTTTAGGCACGGACCTCTTGATTTGACTAATCTCCAGTAATTTCTATAGGAAGTGTACATGGATTTTTACCCATGCAGATATGGGGTGTTCCTTGATTGGAGGAATATCTGGTACACTCTACATACATTGTAAACAGATGATTTCCCGAGAATTCATAATGTTGCCAATCTCTTTAATTATATGTCTCTGTCATAACAGAACTAATCAATCGGCGTAAATTTTCAACTGAATAAACGTCTCTTTTTCTCAAAGTCATTTAATTACACATCATGAAATAAAAGGGGCAACAGGAACACCTAGAGTCGCTGAAAATTATAATTACACGCATCAATCTGCTAGGGAACTACACAGGAAAAACACAAATACGTTACAACGATAGGAACTCGGGACAGTTATCCACGTTATATCATTGGGTTTGGAACGACCTACTATGATGATTGTAAAAACGACCCAGCCATGTTTTATTACGGGATCGCTGAACATACTTTACATTGTTCTAACTTTAGACCAATCAAGGAAAAGAAAACCATTTATTTCATTTGCGATTGTAATTTTTAGCCCATACAAGTTCAGAAAGTATTCACCCCAGGCTAACTTCCGGCGACTGATTATTTATACCGGCTCCCGGGGGAGCCGGTAATTATACACATATACTCATTACGGCGTGCTTGACCAATGCAATTTATTTTCCCACATGTTACCGAATAGAAAGGCAAGAGAATGACCGAACAAAAAACTGTCGGGTTAACCTTCTCCACCAAAGACAGAAGGCGAAAATGTCAGTAAAGATACTCAAGACCCAAGATCGGATTAAAGTTATACAGTCTCTATAGCAGCAGATGCTGCTTAACACATAAAACGTTTTTAAACGCCGAGAAAACGACAAATTTATGAATTTGATGTTTTGGGTATATGTCAGAATTATGTTACAATATACAACTAAACAAACACTGCATAACTCTTGCAATTACTAAATTAAATAAGCAACTTTAAATAAAATAGTGTACAGCACCTTCTATTGGATGACCACATAATAAGTTGTAAATTCGTTTTAAGCAAAATAAGAATCGTTAAAGTAGGCTACATTTTAAAAGGTAAAAAGTAAAAAATAATAAAAGACCAGTTAAAAATCAGAAGAACGAATAGCAATTATGGCTGAAATGATTGGCCTAATGGCCTTCAACTATGGGGCAACTGGATAAATTATGTTACTCTTCAGTGGTTCAAGTTTCTCTCGTTTTGACAGGCCCATCATTTTGGTTTTCCGCCCCAATGCCTCTTAGTTGATGCCATGAGGTCGAAAATTTGGCCTTTATTTCTGTTATTTCCTTGTGATTTTTAGATGTTTTTCTTTCTTTTTTTTATATTTTGTTTTGTACTATTATCTCCTTTTACTATTCTTATTTTGTTTATTACATTTAATTTTCGTCATTGCACAACATAACTTTTTATAAATTCGTTTTATTCGGTGCTCGTCTGGTTGGTTTCCGCTGTAAGTCCGGAACTTGAACGGTTTATCCGTTATCTCTTCGGTAAAAGTCCGTTTCACCAATTTAATCTACCATACATGAACGGATGCAAGACGGACAAGTAACGAATGAATAACGTATATACAACGGATGAGAACCTAAACTTACCGTGCATTCACCGGACATTTTATGCGGTATATGTCCGTTCCAAATTTCGAACATGTTCAAAATTTTTCACCGTACAAAACGGACAGCACCGCACTTGTACCGTATTCACCGGATAAAGAACGGACGACAAAAGTATATGAACGGAGACAGACGAACGGATATAATTTATTTTTATACGTTCGGGGTTCGTTTGCGTTATACGGTGTAGTGCAAGAGGAGCTTTACGGATGCATCGCATGGAATGATCATGTGCTTAACCTTCGGGAGGACCTGGTTTTACCTCTAGCTTTTTGTTGGAGTTCATACTTCTAGGGCATTCTTTTTCATTTTATCTGTGTGATATCGTTTCGATCCATATTGGTTTATCATGTTTTTGGACACTTTTTTTTGCTTCGGTATTTCTTTGCCAATATACTCCGACTTGTTAAAAAATCTAATTATGTCTATCGAAGTCACATATGCTGAAATGTATGTATGAAAATTAAATTCACAAATATCAAATCATAAACTTGTGAATATCTCTACAAAAGTAACTTTCAATTACTAAATATAATGTAAATAATGATATTTTTGGCTTGGAACAGACACATCGAAAACTGCCTGACTGAAGGACAAATCAAGCAAAACTTGAGTCGGTCTGGCGAAAATTATCAGCCAACAGGACCGAATGTCAGGTTAAAAAATTGAGATTTCCCATATGCGATGAAACTGCAGGTCCTGTGAATTTATGTTCGGTCTGGCAACTTTTCCTTATTTGCCTGACCGAATGTCCTGTAAGGCCTCTGGACTTTTCGATTTGTCTGTTGGAAACTGTGCTGGTTTAGAACTATCAGTAACCGGATCATATCAAGAAAACCGTGGAAATCGCAGCAAAAGAAACTCTCGGTTACTGAATATAATGTAATTATAATATTTTTGGCGTGGAAACTGTGTTATGTTTTAGAACTATAAGTTACTGGAACACATTAATATAAGCCTATTTACCTACTAGTCAGAACATAAATGATAAATAGGGATTGAACCTTAATAAAAATTGTTATACAGTCCTTGAGACAGTAAGTCAAACCTTTTAATATCTACATATGTAAACCAGAAAACTTATTTTCAATTTATTGTTGTGCCAAAAAAGATAATTTCCAAATAAAGTTGACCTAAACTGATAATATTTGGTTTATTTTCAAGTTTTCAAACTTATCAAAACTTTTATATTAAAGGAAGTGAGAAAAGGTCATATGGCATATCAAGTACTGGTCAGGTCAAATAGTACGCGATCTACCAGGTCAAAGCAGATGTCAATTGACCAAGTTTTCAAAGAAAGTCTATATTTAATACTAAATTTTCGTGTTGAATTAAACTAAATTATCAAAATCCTTAAACTGTTGTCGGCTTGGCGATGTACATCGCAACAGTTTTACCTGATCTGTTTAAAGAAGATAACAAGAGGAAAGCTGTCAATGTGACAGCAAAGCGGGTTTTCTTTTACATGGACAGTATATCCTACAAATTGGTTGACCCTGAATATTTGAAATGTACTTATAATTTTCATTAATTTTCACTGTAAAGTCTTCCATCAAAGTAGCCTATTTCTGAAAGTTCAGCAACTTGGATTTTAATTTTAAAAAAAAAAGGGAAATAAAAGTACTGTGTACACCTCTGACACAGGTACAAAAGATCTGCAAAATAAAAACTTCCTGTCTCAAATACTGTAGTAGATTTGCTCCCGGACAAAGGGGATACCCTATTGTTACAAATTTGACGTAAAAATGACTAAGTTTAACAACTGATATTTTTGACATACATGATCAAAATCAAAATCAAAGTACCATGCACACCTTTGATATGTGTACAATTGATCTACAAAATAATAACTTCCTGTCTCAAATACTATAGGAGATTTGCTCCGGACAAACGATGTACTAATTTGGAGCCGCCCGCCCGCCTTTTCACCATTTTAATAACCGGATTTTCCGACGGAAAACCCGGTTAAAAACCAAAATACGTAACAATTAATCTAGCGTGCCAAAAAAGTATTACCTGTTAAAACTTGTGCAATGGGTCTTTTGGAAGGATCCTATGGAAAAGTCTTTTAATTCTTGCAAAAAATTAAAGTCAAAAAGTATTAGTAGTCATACACAGCCAAATGACAATCGCTTAATGAGTAAAAAGGCTCAAAGTGGGAAAATGTGTAGACAACGAGGAAAAGACTCATGTAGGGTGTAAATACCAATATATATTAATAGATGATGTAACCCATATATTTTTTATTACGGACCTAGTACGAAGTTTTTCAATTATCAATATTTCTGATACCATCATCAGATCCCACCTGATTGATCTGAGATAGTGCAGATGTTGAGTTTAAACTAAAATCAGTCAATCAATCAATTTGTTGCGAAGCAATTAATTCCATTACCAATTGCAAATAAGCCAAAGTTTTGTAAATCAGTTACTCAGACGTTATCAAGATTTATTGTGTAGTGTGACTTACTTGATAAGCCCAGCTACTAATGGGAACAGTTGCAAGTAACCATTCTGGTCCCTGTCTTCCGTGCCTATGCCATACTTTTTGTCTAATGTTTTCAGCGACTGTATATACCGATAGGTTCCCTATACCATTTCCATTCATGTGATACCAGAAGGATAGTACTTCCGGTGTATGAGCTGGTTTGATATCTGGACTTTGTAATACAGCTGTACAGGTTGAATTTTTGGCTCGTCTACCGTAAATAACAGCATATGATCCATTCGAGACTGCATATAAATTGATAATAATACTTTTTAATTCAGCATATAAATTGATAATAATACTTTTTAATTCAACATATAAATTGATAATAATACTTTTTAATTCAACAGAATCTTTTTTGCTATTTTATAGCAAATGCAGACTAACCGTGTGATGGGTAGTACTATAGATTAAAAAATCAAACCAGTAACAAAAAGAAGAATTTTCCATTGGAATATTAGTAAAATTCTTAAGACTGAAAAATTATCAGAAAAATGTTTTGTACAGTTATTGGATATTGACAGTACATGTATTAAATAGTTTTCCCGTTGTGGTCGGCAAGATATTACTGTTGTTCTTTTTAGTCGTGTCACTAGACCACCTCTGACTCCACTTGCTACAATTTTAAACATTGGTCCGTTTTTTCGAAACATATTTATATATTTTTAATAAACCACCAACTGAAGATGACTGTGGGAAAAGGGCAAAAATAACATCTAGCGATTTATAGTCATAAAAATATAATAAAAAAAATTCAAAGTTAAAAGGGGAATAACTCCAAAACCCTATGTACCCCTGAACCCAAAATTACATTTGGCCTGTGTTTTGTGGTAAACAACTTAAGTAGTATAGAGGGACAGGCAAAGTCGTATTTGTGGATCCATATGTTGATCCGTTGCCATAGGAACACGAAGTGTTCCGAAGTGGTGTCGATCCCTCCGTCATACCCCGAACCCTTTTGTTCGGTGGTGTTGCCATGAGAACACGAAGTGTTCCGAAGTGTTGAATGACGTAATCAAACTTGTTATGAATGACGTAATAATATTGACTAATCAAAAACTTGTTATGAATGACGTACTTACATTGTTATGAATGACGTCGCCTTTACCTTATTGTTCGGTGGAGCCGTGGCGGCGGAGCGTTGGCATATGTCTAAGGGTGTTTTCTATCAAGTCCGCGTTCATGTAGGGGAGATTACTCTTGTAATGAAAAAACCCACTCTGCATTTATAGGGACTTGTGACCCTTAATGTGAAACATATATAACCATGTGTTTAACATTAGCTGCATTAAGTTTTTTTTTTTTTTTAAACAACATATTCATTCAGTAACAAAACAATATTCTGTACAATGTTCGTTGCTTCTACGGGATCTTCTAATATTCGGGTGACCTCTGTCATGGTATGTCCTGCACATCGATGGTTCAAATAAAAAATTCAGTGGTGCCCACATACTGTGCTTTCCCCTATTGCACTGGTAAAGTGTTGTATGTCCACGTATGACAATGTTTTTTCATGAAATTTACATAAGGATCTTGGAAAGGCGTTGCTCCTTTCGGGTCGTAATACTCTCCCCTTGAATTGGCGTCGATGTAAATGGCTACCCAATGTTGTCCTGCGCTGTTGTCCGGGTCCATGTTGCCCACCAGGGCCATAGGTACATTCACCAACCGAGGTAATTTATTACGTGCATACACTCCTCTAAATACGGATTTGGTACGGGGATGGTGTTTCAGTATATGTTCCAGTTGACGACTGTTTAACATTATGCACTATAGTCAAACAAACTTGTCTGTTTCTGTCTATTTCTATGATGTTGTCAAATTCTGCGTACAATACGACGTTGATGGTGGCTGCATGTGCCTCGGCAAAATGAACTTCTAACCGCAAGATGCCTTGTTTTATCAGTTGAAATGTTCCCACTTCTGAAATGTCGGGGGTCAAATCAAAACCAAATAAAGTGTATCCTTTGGCATAGTCCTCTCTGGAAATAGTATTTCCTTCGTCTTGAAACATTTTTCCAGTACTGGTATAAAGTCCCATATAACTTCGAATATATCCATTGGTTGAAAAATTGGGTTGTAACGGTTTGGTAGGAATTTGTTTTCCATCTACGTTGAGAGCTACAAAGTTGATTTTGAAATGTTTGAATTCAAATGGATTTTTGGTGATATTTCCATTTAAGGCGTCACTTTCCACACATCCCATGACTAATCGTTTGGGAAGCTGTCCCAGAAACATGTTATCCTGGACGTAATTGGTGTTTCCACTAGCAACGGTGTCCACTTTGACTTCTATTCTTCTGATGGGGTATTTCGTACTGGTCTTTTCTAAAGCTTTGGCGTGTCCGATGCGAATAGCTGAGTTGAATTTTTCGTACAAAGAGACTGATGTCCTTGATCTTGATCCTGTAACCATCGGCATCTCCCATCAAAGCAAATACATCTTGGCTTCTTCTCAGTTTTACTTTCAATTCTACTTGATTCAGTAAATATTTCTCTTGACAAAATAAATCCAAATGTAACTTTCCCATCATTTGAACTGTCTTGCTTTCGGCAATCAATGCCATTCTATTACCGAATCCTATATTTTCTTTCACATTTCTACTGTTGACAAATCCGGGCGTATCTTTGTACCACATGACATCCGTTAATTGAGAATCTTTGGCTGCTGGACCATAACTGAGAAGCGTTTCTAGGTAAGCTCTACAAGGATAAAGACTGGTGGGCGGTGACACCAATTTTTCATTCAAACTAACACTGACGTCACTAAACAGAGACTGCCCCCATAAATTGACGGGTCCAACGTCAGAATCACCGGCTAAGTCTTCACCATTGGCTTTTATGATTTGTACTTCAACAAATAGATGAGTATTGGCTAAATCCATAAAAACGTCCCCGGCACCACTGACCACAAATTCATAAGGTCCTTGGTCCGTCAATGCAGACGTCATTCCTTTCTGTTCCCAGTATCCATGTTCGACACTCGTCTGTGTGGTGGGTACCCCAAATAAATCCAATTCCGATTTCGTACACTCGCATGACTGTGGATGTACAAGAGCCATATTATCCGAAGATATCAGTCGATGTGATTCGTTGCCTGGTTCGAGTACGTCTGCGTTTTTTCGGACGCGTAGTTCTTTTTATAAATAGTCCGTTCTACTGGAGGTCCAGAGTATTTGACTGCCCTGTTGAGAAGTTTGGATCCCGTCTGTTGTAATCTCGATTTGGTAGCCTGTTTGAAACTTTTTCCTTGAACGACATCTCCCGCTACTGCCAATCCCGTTTTCAAAGCTTCTTTTCCCAACGTTTTAGTAAAGGCATGGCCGCCTTAAACAAACCTCCAAATATGCTTCCCAATCCATGTCCTTTTTGAAACACTCGTCCGGCATATACCGGATAGCCTCTTCCGGCTTGTTGTAAATAATAGTCATGATAAGATTTCACGTTGCTGTGATAGGGTGGTCGTCTCATTCTAAAAATGGTTTCCACCACTCGTCCTCTTTCGAATGGAACGATTTTTCCCGTGTCGTCCCTTATATCTATTTGGATGTCTTGGAATCGGCGTTGTGCTAGAGTACAGTACTGTATAGGGTCGAATGTCCTCGTCATGATTTCTCCGTCCCTTCCCGACACTGGTATTGTTCTCAACAAAAGAACGTGAGCATCCCCTACCATTCTGGGTTCTATCAACGGACAATACAAATACAGAGAATGGAACCCTTTACGAACGTCCGATACGTACGGAGATTCGTGATTGCCGGATGAAAAAATCAGTGTGTCGAATCCTAGAAGCAATTTAATTAACGGACTGATAATCAATTGTGATTGCTCTCTGACCCATATCCTCGTTTTATGGCTCACTTCGCTAATGGTTATGGTAAATCCTCTCTTCTTCAGTCCCAAAGGTTGTTTCAGGGCCTCGAATGCTTTGACGATTCTCTTCGGGGATGAGTAATATCCTTCGGGAAGTAATAATGAGTGTTTCTCGTGCTGTTTAGTCTTATACTGTATCCATCCTTGATTTTTAGGTACGTTGCACCAACTGTGCGGGTACTGTATTTCGGCAAGTCCTATCTCCGTCCAAATCCAACATCTGAGGTAATCGGGTGGTGAAACTGGCCAACGTGTTGTTGGGATAATAGTCCATGGAACTGTTACTAGGCAACGTTAGGTAAAACATGCTTATGGTGAATAGTGGGATTCGGTAATAAATAGCCCAAGCAACTACTCAATAAAGCTGTCCACAAATTACTGTTTTGATGTCCGGTGGTTAAATTGTAAATGCTGACGATAATGACTGTAAAGAGAACGGTATAAGATCTCCGATTTCGGTATTTTTCGTCCAAAGGCACACCAAAAGGCACTATCCGTCTCCGTTGGAGGCATCTAACATACTGAGTCAGGTAACCTGTGCGCCTCTCTTTTGTAAGTCTGACTTGAAGATCCAACTATTAAACGTCTCTGGATATCCTAACCATTAGACCAAATATTGAACTCGTCTTCCTTTTTTTCTCTTTTTCAAAAGCGTTTCGATTTTATAGACGTCGTCTTTTTTCACCACTTTTTGTAATTCTTCGTTGTAAAATGTTCCTTCTAATACTTCTCCATGATCATCTTTGATGACGTATACGGGAGGTTTGGTTTCTATACACTGTACGACGGTAAACAATTCTTCAGTCCAGTTCGGTAAATAGCCTTTCTTGAAAGTTCGTTTACTTTTGGCTAAACGAACTCGATCTCCCGGAATAAAGGCACACTTCTTGGTAGGTCCACTTCGGCCATATAATCTCTTGGCTACTATAGTCTGGTTAGACCAAGTCAAGTCTGCTGGAGGCATACCGATACTTCTATGCACGGTGTGGTTATAAGAATCCACCATGTCGTTCAATACATCGTTTCCCGATGAGTAAAATATTTCCACATTTTGGTTTTGAGTGTCCGATTGAAACGTTCGACAACATTATCCTTGGTTTCCTCGTTATGAGTGCTAAAGAAATGTACGTCGGTTTCTTTTAAAAACTTCTGAAAAACTCTATTTGTAAATTCCGTGCCTTTGTCGGTCTGTAAACGAATGGGGTGTCTTCCAGATTTAAAAATGAGTGTAAACGCCTCTACTAAACTCCTTCCCGTCTTGTCTTTCAGCAGAACGACCCAGGCATATTTCGACAAGACATCCGTGCACGTTAGTAAATATCTATACCCTTGATTATAGGAGGCTATTTTGGTGACGTCTACTAAATCAGCTTGCCATTGATGATCCACACCATACACCAACACTTTACGTCTGGGAAATCTTCGTCTGGTCGGTTTTTGTAATGTATAGGCGTCTTGCGTCTGTAACCAATCACGGATTTCTTTCTTCGTATGACCTTTCGGTTTGAATTTATTCAATCCCGCATAACTACCGGCACCAGGGAGATGATAATAAGTAGATTCCATCATTCGAACTGAGACGAAACGCTCTTGTCTGGCTTATTAATAGGGACTCAACCCATGTGATTTGGGGGTAAAATAGCCTGGAGTCGGTCTAGAATATCTGAGAGTTCTCGGTTTAGGGGTCTGTTCCTGACGAATATATCTCCATCTATCTTCGTGACCGATTAAATCTTGAGGTACATTCGCTTCTCGTAAAGCATCTCAAAACGTTTCCCATCCTTCTGGATTAAATTTCTTGCGTTTCCGCAAGACATCGTTCACTAAATCCACCACATTGCTTCCCTTCACGGCGTTACCTTTGTACATGAATTCTCCTCTATCATTCCAAGATATCTGTTGATCTGCTTTCATCTTGTTGATCAACAGTCCTGCTTTTCCTTTGAGTGTTTTCGGTACACTGTTCAAAATTTCTTTTTCCAATGGATCTTCTGGTGGTTTTTCTGGGGTTGTAGGTCGTTTGACCGGTCTGTACTGGTCTAGCATGTTCCGGTAACGAAATAAAGCTTGGTCGTGTAATTACAATCGCTCGTTGATGGGAAGGTCTTCTCTGTCCAACACATCTTTCATCTGTGTGTCTAAAGTATCCATCACCTGAACATGTTGATCGACGGGAGGTTTGGGTCGGTAGAGTGGTCGATTATCCAGTATGAGCTTTCTCATTGGAACAGTTTAGATATCATAGGTACGACAACGGAAGCTAGAGGAGCTAATAACGAACCTAAAAATCCCCCTCTCTGTAAAACGGTTTTCTTTTTCTGAAGACTAACCGATTTGTTGGCCAACGTCCTTAAACCGGCCTTGTGTCTTCTGGGTTTGATCTTCTGTGCCTGGGTCAATGGAATGTTTCCTTTCAGAATGTTGTGTGCACACTCGCACAAACAATCGACTAAACTACGGTCGGCTTTGGCAATGATTTGCTTACTGATGGCAGGTTTGGCTTTCTGTAAATACAATAAATCGTTGGCGTGTTTTCTCAGACGGGTTGATACCATGTTACCGCATCTGCGTCTCGATCACAACTGACATGATGTGTAGTATTGCACTGACTTTTATACCTCTTCGTAAGCCACCTGCTTCTCAACGGGAAAAATGTGACTTCTGACACGGAGTTTGTCCGGCGTCTGTTGTTTCAAGTCCAGTAACAAATACCCGTGAGGTTCAGAAGTAGCGTCTGCAAAGGCTTTTAACAAAAAACCTTGATTTCTGAGAAACATCTGTTGAGCTAAACTGCGGATCTGTGAGGTATCTCTTGGATTTTTAAATACCACTATATAATGGGCATTCAAACTGATGGTTCTGTGATGTTTTCCTTTATGAAATAAATTCTGCACGATGTATGTCACACTGATGTTTCGATGATGACTCTTCATGGTGAATAGAGAAGCAATTCGATCGTCTGTTTCTGCCATCGGCGATGATGACTAAATGTCTTTCGTCTGGATTCAAGATACCCACATTGGGTAATCCCTCGTAAAAATCGACACCGTCTATGGTGTCGTATAAAGACTGGTATTCTCCAAAACACCAAAGTATATGTTGAGCAGGGAGAGACATCATACAGCGAATGTGTGTCAAAAATCGTTTCACGAAATACGATTTTCCACTTCCGGTGGGTCCGGCAATGACACTGGTAAACGGATGAATCCAAGGCATGAAATGATTACAATCAGGTCCATCGGCACACCAAAAATCGTAGGGATTATTCGTTGGCTTAATCCAAAATAGTTCGTTATCAGGCTGCTGCTGCTGCTCTATAGTACGAAGGAATATCTGCTGCTGCTGCTGCTTTATAGTAAGAGGGGATATCTGCTGCTGCAGCTGCTGCTCTATAGTACGAGGGGATATCTGCTGCTGCTGCTGCTGCTCTATAGTACAAGGGGATATCTGCTGCTGCTCTATAGGGGTAGTACGAGGGGGATATCTGCTGTTGCTGCTACTGCTGCTGCTCTATAGGGGTAATACGAGGGGATATCTGCTACTGCTGCTGCTGCTGTGATGATGGAAATGAAGATCTGCTGCTAACATTACAGCTGAGTGGTTGAGCAGTGTGTTTAATTCGAATATGATGTTTCAAATCGGCTGGCCGATCATAGGCTTTATCACAGAACTTTCACGTGTGCTTCATTACGAGATGTATCAAGGACTGACGATTTAAAACGTCATATTCGAATTAAACACACTGCTCAACCATTCAGCTGTAATGTTAGTAGCAGATCTACATTTCCATCATCACAGCAGCAGCAGCAGCAAATATCCCCTCGTATTACCCCTATAGAGCAGCAGGAGCAGCAGCAGATATCCCCTCGTACTACCCCTATAGAGCAGCAGCAGCAGCAGCAGCAGCAATATCTTCTCTGCAAAGTTCACAATTCCAACTGGCGTGGGTCTGGTGTTTTTAAACAACTGACGCTAAGTTTCCAAATCGCGCTCTATTTATACCCAAATATTGTTTATTCTACGTCATTCATAACAATGTAAGTACGGCATTCATAACAAGTTTTTGATTAGTCAATATTATTACGTCATTCATAACAAGTTTGATTACGTCATTCAACACTTCCGAACACTTCGTGTTCTCATGGCAACACCACCGAATAATAGGGTTCGGGGTATGACGGAGGGATCGACACCACTTCGGAACACTTCGTGTTCCTATGGCAACGGATCCACATATGGATCCACAAATACGACTTTGCCTGTCCCTCTATACTACTGACGGACACACGACTGAGGGTATCACATAATACCTCGCCACTACGTGTGGCGGGTGGAGAGAACAAACATCAGTAGTTTGTGTGACAAACTGATGCAAACAAGTGTGATCGTACATGTGCCAAAAATATATTTGTAATTTTAACATGGGTTTATTAATAAAGCTAGTACATGAAGCTATATTTGAATTATTTTAAACAAAGGCGATCGATGTAATTTCTGAACGAAAAAGGGTAACAAAGAAATTACATTTCAGGCCTTTTTCGTAGCACTGTTTTGAAAAATAGACTATAGAACGCTTCAGTTGCAGCTTATTAGTTAATCATAACTTGTTTACTTTTAATAAATATAAAATATCTACTTACAACCAGTTGTATGGTCTGATATTGGACCGGAAGTCTTGTCCGTAGTTTCACCATGATCTACTGTCCAGTTAAAACAGTCGTGCTCTTTGTTTTTCCAGCCACACCATCCATTTTCAAAACTACAATCTATCCCATCACTACCAACTCGGTTGATTGTCAACACACCTTTAAAGTAATGTTCATAAATATATTAACTGATTTGAATTGGATTTACTCTTCGAACAATGGTGTTGTTTCTAGACTATCTAGGCTCGCAGTGCAAAACCATTAAAATTTCATGACTTGATTAAACTTTATTGTGTCACCCAGACGTAGTCGGGATGACATGTTATTCTACGTTTCTTCTGATTATTCTTATTTTCTATTGTTCTTCCAATAATTTTTGTCTGACCGATTAGTCTTAAATGGCCTGATGTAATCAAATGAAACTTGGCATGCACTCAGATATATATATAGATCAGCGCAAGGAGTTGTGCTTTCCATGAAAAAAAATCAAAATGGACACTATTTCCAAGATGGCTGCCAATCAGTTACGTTGAAAAATTAAGAATTCAATATCCCAGGATCTATACTCAGCTGAACTTGTTCTTACTTAGTATAAATGTTCAAAGAGAGGAGATGAAGGGAATGATGGACACAGAAATTTTAAAATGGCCGTCATTTCAAAGCCAAAATATGTCAAACTTTCAACTTTGTCAATTTTCGACTGAAATTCGTTTCTAGGAAATTTTGAGGCTGCGAATAAGATGGAATCGTCGAATTGGTTTTATGGGATGATAACGGCTTTTGCTTGCAATCATTAGAAAATTGTAATATTAAAAAGAAATTATTATACTTTACTATGGAAACTATGGTAAAAATAATATTGGTATTTCTACAGGTAATAGCGCGTTTGCAAAATAACTATTCGGGAAAGTGCGCGTAGGCAGAATAACTGTTCGGGAAAGTGCGCGTGGGCAAAATAACTAATTTGAATAAGGCGCGCTTTAGCACGTCGAACAAATAACTAGTTATTTCCCTTGGCGTCAACGTAAATGTAAATAAACATGGCTGCCAAACGGTTCGGCTGCAGCACTGACAGGGACATTACAATAATCCCAGATAAAAAAACACCATAAGTACTTAACATTCGTACAGCAGTATACTCTTTCTACAGATGAAAAGCTCGGAGTTCGATAGTTAAAGTTTTGAGGAAAAAGCTCATAACGATTTTTTTTCTGTGGACGCCCGTAAAAAGGATCAAAGCACTGGAACTTGCTCCCGATTAATAAAAAACATTACATTTATTTCTTTTTTTTTATAGTTGACTAATGTGTTGCTTTTCAGGTCGTGAGGAAGTCCCTATAATGTAAGCAAATACTAACTCACCACCCCTTACTAAATTTATTCGTTTTGGTTTATTTAGACATTTGTCATATGGATTTGATACACCGTTTTTTAGTTTTTAGTTCAGTATAATAATACAGTTATGGCCTTTAATCGACTTCGGATAATATCCATAATTATTTAATCTCGAACCTCGGACCTCGGAAAAATAACCTTTTCTCGATTAAATAATTATGGATATTACCCTAAATTAAAGGCCATGAGGAAGAATATATCAAACCATAAAGTTTATGCTTACTTCATTCAAAATAAAGTGAACCCTTCTTGGTCCTTTCATTTTTCAATTAATTAAGTGGAAACAGTTAAACAATTCTATATTTGCATGATCATACGTTTTATTACAAAACAACGGCAGTAGAATACCGAAGGAACAAGGGAAGCGATGACTACATAAATCGAAGTCCAAAGATATGGCAAAAACGGTAACAGATAAAAACAAAGACAAAACAAGGACTTGAGACAGCTACAATGCACGGAAATAAAAAGATAACATTAAGAACTAAGGCACTCATAGTGTGAACTCCCATGAAAACCGGGAGTGACATCAGGTGCTCCGGAAGGGTAAGCATATCCTGCCCCGCTGATTGATTAGTCTTAAATGGAAAATTGTTGTTTTGAGAATTTGTAAACATTTAGTTTCAAACATTTAATGAAGATACACATAATCTACAACAGGGATTCATGTTTCCATTTGTCAGTTTTCAATGAAAATATTATGTCAAGATGACTATGTAAATACAAAAAAACCAGTCTCAATGCAGACGCACTTTGCAATGTTTCCGATAGATTGGTCAAATTACGAAACTAGATTTGCAATCGATGTCATCCCATACAACCAATTCGTCGATTCAATCTTATTTACCTAGAAAAGAATTTTAGTCGAAACTGGACAACGTTGACCGTAAAAGTAGAATTATGCAAATATTGAAAAAAGAAGGGAAACGGGGAATGTGTCAAAGAGACAACGACCAAGATACAACAATAGAATTGTTTAACTGTTTTCACTTAATTAATGATCAACTAACGGCTTGAAAAATTAAAGGACCAAGAAGGGTCCGTTTTATTTTGAATTAAGTGAAACATAAACTTGATGTTTTGATATAGTCTTCCTCATTCAGCAATTTCTTTAATTTTACAATTTTCTAATAATCAAAACAGAGAGATAATGTTACAATTTTTAATCATGAAAATAGAGAGATAACGCTTTAAATTAACATCTTGAAAATAAATATACAATATATGTACATTGTCGGAAAATATAAAATTTATTTGACGAGCTTTAGAAACAGGTAGAAATGCGAGGTTTACCGAGCATTTCTCGCCTGTTTCGCAGCGAGTACAAATAAATTTTATATTTCCGACAATGTACGTATATTGTTTTTATCCTGCAAGCATTTAAACCATATTTAAAAATGCATTTTCTTAGTGAAGCGGGACCAGGAAGACAGTAAACAACTTCGGCCATTTTGGTATAATCCCTGACGTCATAAGAGAATTTACACTGTGACGTCAAAATATTCGAGGTTTCAAACCAGTCGCCCTGTCTTTTCTCCATTCAAAATCGTGGACCAGTTACCAGTCTATCCTACGAATACGAAAAAAAATATTCGTAGGGTCGTATTCGTCTAGTAAATACCACCATTGCAGGATAAAGAGAAAAATTAATTACAATTTATTGATATAAAAAGTGCTGCAATTCAGAAGATGGTCTAGGTTAACATATCTTTAGGACATTTGTGTATTTGATATCAAAACAAAATTAAATTATAATAATTATTTCCATTTTAAGATATCTTACCTATTATAAAGACAAGTCCGATATGGACATAGAATAACATGTCCCTTATAAGATTATATGTCCACGACTTGTTACAATGTGGAACAGTGTTGATATAGGTGAATCAAAGATTATGTCCTGCAATTGTTTGAACAACTGCTACCCTTAATCAAGTTTACTTAAAATTTATCATTAGAGATTATATTTATAATTGATAGCTATATTACACTGAATGAACGACAAAGTGTTGTACAAAATCGTCCTTGATAAAAAAAAAATACGTTTGAATCTAGGGTCGAAGTGAAAAGGTTTCAACCATATTTGTCGTGATGACACCTCATGAATTCTCACCCATTTCAGTGCCACAGTTTAATCATTAACCATGAGTGGAAGTGTAAGAAAGGTCCGTAATATTTGTGACGTGTTATGGGAGTTCATGCTATTTAGGTGCCCTAGTTCTGAATGTTGTATTTTTATTTATTTCAGTGCGTTGTGGCTGTCCCATGTCGTTGCTTTTCTATATTCTCTTTTACTGCCACGTCTCTGAACTATGATTTTTGTAATAATCGCATCCTTTTTCCGTGGGTATTCTACTGCCGCTGTTCCATGGGTAATCTTCTGAACCACTAATGGTTTCTCTGACAGGAATTCTCAAATTGTCCCTTCAGAAATTCTATGGCCGCCACCACGACGTCATACATCGGTTTCACAAATGAGAGCCGCTAGATTCAAGTCTTCCCGTCTTTGACATTAACGATTTTAACTTTATTCTGGATTTCCTCGCTGACAGCGTGGCGATGCTGTATACAGAGCAATGACATGTCTACCCGTCCGGAGAACATGATGCCACTCCGTCTTAAGAGAGTTCACACTGTTAGTGCTTACGTTTTAAGTGTTGTGTTTGTAATGTTCCTGTGTTTTGATGGTGTGTCGTATCATTGATCTTCCAACTTCTGATGTTCTTGCTTTTGTCTTGTATCTAGGCTTCAATTTATGTAATTTTTGTTCCTTTTGTATGCTTCTGCCATTGATGTTTTGTAAGTATAGTAGTGAATATTTTTATGTATGCAATTTTAAATTGATATTAAGCCCGAGCAGTTCCCTACCCTTTTTACGTGGAGTGTAGACTATTTTTAAGTTAAACATTTTGGGAACTTTGGTCTTTTGATTTTATTTGCAATGAAAGGACTTCGAAACAGGCGTTTGGTCTGTTGCCATATTTTCTTTGGTCTGATAAAATTTCGATTTTGTTCGAACCGTCACTGAAGAACATGGGAGATACTGAATGTCATTGAACTATTAATGGTGGCAATCACCAAAGTTCATAAAGACTTGTCTCTCATCTGTCTCTTTTATATGGAAAATTAGGGAAAAAAGTAAGTGGCTTTCAAACTGTCATGAGTACCCTCTTACATAACAAAGATATATAAAGTAAAAACACATGTAATCAGCTAGCCTATCTAAGTGTCTAATCAGTATTGTGATATTTACCTCCACCCTGACCTTTAACGTTCTACCTTGTTTTTCTTTACAAGGAGTGGGACATCTAAGGACACAGCTTTACTTATAAGTGTTTATCATGCACTTAGACTCGTGCAAAATATAGGTTTCAGATGTACTAAAACATGGGAAAGGTTCATGACAAATGAGCTAGGATTTTTTTTGTAAAATTAGACAAAACTGCACCGGACACTGTATAGTACAAGTGTTTTATATTAGGGTACAACGAAACACAGAAGACATTTAATTGGTGATTTGAACCCTTAGTATGATAATGTACTTGTTAAACCTCAAACCCATATATACACTTCACACACTTTTCTTTCTTTTTCTTTTCTCTACGTTATGTAACTACCCGATTCAGAACAAGGAAGTTATAACAATACCGATATTCTAAAAATGACCATTACCCATCAGTTACCTAACAGATCTTTCAAAACATATTCTTAACTGACCATGTGACGGGTGCTATATACAGAGCAGGACATGCTTACCCTTTCGGAGCACCCGATGTCACTCTGCTTTTTGAGAGTTCACACTTTTAGTGCTTTATAGTTTTTTTTTGTGTTGTATGTGTAGTGTTTGTGTGTTTTGTGGGCATGTGGTGTCTTTGGTCTTCCGTCTGCTGGTGTTCTTGTTTTTGCCTCGTCTCTGGACTTTGCTTTATGTAAACTTGTGATTTGTTCCTTCGGTACTCTACTGCCTACAGTATAAAAACAGGCATGCAGTATGCTTGATTTCTTATCGATAATATATATTTGTCAAATTTGGAGGTAGTATTTATCAACAGCAAGTACCAATAGGCACGAATTGTGCTCCGCTACTCGCGGGCTCGTTTTTATATTCCTACGAGATTGAATTTTCGTTAAAGATCATAGAATAAAAAATGCCAGATCCTTAAATCTCACTTATGAATATATTGATGGTGTTCATCCCATTAATAACGCACCTCTGCTTAATTCATCCATTTCAATATCTTCTAGAATATTAGAGATAACGGAAATGATAGAAACCACTATATTTACATCTTTCTTAACTTATCTCTAATTTGACGAAAATGGTCATCTCAGTACTAAAATTTACGGCAAAAGGGACGATGTAATTTCAAATTTATCAATTTGCCTAACACGGACGGTAATATTCCAACTTTTTTTACTTACGGAGTGAATGTTGCACAGTTGATTCGTTACGCGAAAGCTAACACAAATTATTCAAACTTTCTCATTAGGTATATTTGTCTTCGTGACTACCTTAGTAATGAAGACTTCAAAACAAAATCCCTTCCAAACGATCATTAAAACAGTTCTTTAATTTGTAGCAGTCCCAAGTGGAAAAATGTAAAGATTCTATCCAAACTCTGATTCGAGATTCTTTTTACATAATATTTAGATGGTCATTTTTTTAACTGTCAACGACTTTTCAAAAGCAATTGCTTTTGAGGTGCTACCGGACACCATCGCAATAGAAGGGGAGATGAAAACCGGTTTAATCCACAATTTCTTTCGAAGTGTCTCTACCAAGTCAGGACCATTGCGGTTGACAATTTTCCCGATGGTTTTCCAGTTTCATCTTCTTTTTGCCTCTTTTGACTTTGGCTCTTGACACTTCTGTTCGGTAACTATATTTACAACAATCGGATATTCAAAGGTGATTCAGAACAAGAAGATATAGCATAAAGATATTCCAGATTAATTCAGAACAGGAATTTTTGCATAAGAATGAGGCAGACTGAATCAAAACAAGTAAATGTAGCAGGTCAATATTCCATTCTGATAAAGAAGAAGGTTTTGGTATCTCGAGCAAATCGGTAAATTCTTGGAAAATTTCTTTCTAAACAGAAAGCATATGGTTCTGCATATGCTCATTTCGACAAGTTATGTCTCTTCGGTGCAGATAAAATCTAAACGTTTGGAAGACCATAAGTAGTGAAACGTGTCAACCTAGAACACCTATTCTCCCATAGAACTAATGTTAAAATACATAAATTACCCCCGATTATGCAAATGAGCTTATTAACCACGCCCATTTTCCTTATATGGTCATCCATGATCCCTACTTCCAAGCGTCAAGAACGTAGAGCACCGTGAGCGTAGCAAAATGGTGTGAGAGTGGTGTGACGATTGGGGTGGGGCAACCGGGTTCAGTATTCTAACCCAAACCTCTTTCTATTGTTTTCTATTTTGATTCCTTCTCTCGTGTTGCTTGAATAACCATTGCGAATAGAAGTTTTATTCTTTTTGTATGTACTTTATCCCAACTTTATCACTCTGATATTTTTGTCCAATACTCCAATCTTTTCTATGTATTTTCTGTACTTGTGTTTAACATATAACTTTAACCCAACCGTTGCATTGGTGTCGATTTATTTTTTGTGATACCCTTTACCCTTTGTCTTTCGTCTCAGTTATCTCCCTTTGTTTTGTCTACTCTCGAGTCCATGTTTTATCTTGTTATGTTCTAACGTTACCCCAGCTTTTGCATCTGTTTATTGTTTTACCCCGTTCTGTGTATTATTAATTTTTTTGTCATTATTTGTAATATTTCTTTCAATTAGGCAATAAATAACAAACTAAATTACATATATATGAATTTTATTTTCCCCGTCATGAAGCAGTCATGGGTTAGGGAGTGGGGACTGGGACTAAAATAAAAAATAAATTAAAAAAAATGTTACTATTGTTTTTTTTCACTCCTCCTCTCCTTTTAAGGCCCAAATCCTCCTCTCAAATTCCCGAGATGGGCACGCGAGCAGTACGAGCAGCGAAATGAGCACGCGAGCATTGAAAACGAGCAGAAAATAAATTTTAAAAAATGCTACTATTGTCTTTTTTCACTCCTCCTCTCCTTTTAAGGCCCAATCCTCCTCTCAAATTCCGGAGATGAGCACGCGAGCAGCACGAGCAGCGAAATGAACACACGAGCAGCCAAATGAGCACGCGAGCATACCCTTAAACAGCCAACATGTAGCTTTTCCCACCGCACAGCAGCAGCAGCAGCAGCAGCAATATTCCCGAGATGAGCACGCGAGCAGTACGAGCAGCGAATATGTAGCTTTTCCCACCGCACAGCAGCAGCAGCAGCAGCAGCAATATTCCCGAGATGAGCACGCGAGCAGCACGAGCAACCAAATGAGCACACGAGCAGTGAAACGAGCACGCGATCAGCGACATTCCCAATCTGACCCTATTTAAAGCTTTGTTCTGTAATTTATCGTCATTCGTTCATCGAATCCAGAGAGAGGAAGACGTCTATAATGTATCACTGCGACCTTTGTTAATACACAACCAATCGTCACTTCAATCTCGTACGCCACAAGAATCAGAAACACGACATGGAAGATACTTTGCCAAATGAATCGGATACAGAGCCCAACGTATCAGAGGAAAGCAATCATGAATCTGTATATAGCAACGAGGAAAGTAATGACTCTAACACGTCAGAAGAGTCCACCGACGAAAGCACTGACGATGAAGAAGACCAAGAGTCTCCATGGAAGCTGATCGTGAATCAAACATTTGGCAAACTCGAACCAGAATACACCAAGAAAGTAGAAGAATTGATGGAAGAAGGACACGAATCCGAAAAGGCTCGTTTAGCCGCATATGAAGACATGAATAAATTTTTTAGAGACCATATGAGAAATCAATACCTGGAAACGGTGTTCTGGATGCAGGATTTCAACAAAGATCCAATTAACAAAAAGATCAGAGATACAGCCAAACGTTTAAGAGATGAAGAAGACTACGACACCAGGGAATCTTGGCAATATGCAGTGAAGAAAAGAAAATATCTGTTAGATGACGTATTGGACATGTTCGAACCACCACCAATCGAAGACAACAACGACTCGATGTAAAGTCACAGAAGAAAAGGGGGGATGGGGTAATGCGGCCTATCCACAGGGTAGCCAGTCACAAGCCTGGATAAACGCAGAGTGCCCCTTTGTTAAAATTCACTAAATGACCCCTTGTCAAAATTTTGGACCCCTTTTACACCCATACTATTAGAGATACGACCTCACAAATGTGACCATTCGATTTAGATGGTCAAAGTTACTCCAAATACATATGTCACATGTCTTTAGTACTTGATTTACGAAAAATTGAAATTTGGGACTTTCCCGAAATTTGGGACCCCTCATTACACCCCAAATATTAGTGATAGGACTTAACTAATATCGCCACTCGATTTAGAATGATAAAGTTACCCCGAAAACATATATAACATGTATATAGAACTCGACTTGGGAAAAATTGAAATTTGGACCCTTCCCGAAATGTTGGACCCCTCGTAGCACCCTTACTATTAAAGATAGAGCTTCATTAATGTCACCATTTGATTTAGAATGACAAAGTTAGCCCGAAAACTTATATAACACGACTATAGTACTCGACTTAGAAAAAAATGTATTTTGGGCCATTCCCGAATTTTCGGGTACCCCTATCTCCCAAACGGTAAGAGATAGAACCTTGAAACCTTCATCAATCGCTTTAGGAGCTCAACGTTGCCCAGGATTTATATATATATTGTACGGGAAACGAACTATAAATCTGAAAACCGCAGTTAAAAATAGTAGAATGGACGAGCGACCTTCCCCCCTCCTTTTTACGAAGTAAAAAAAACAAAAAAGTAATACTTACTCACTTCTGTTCCCGTACAATATATATATGAATCCTGGGCAACGTCGAGCTCCTAAAGCGATTGGTGAAGGTTTCAAGGTTCTATCTCTTACCGTTTGGGAGATAGAGGTACCCGAAAATTCGGGAATGGCCCAAAATACAATTTTTTCTAAGTCGAGTACTATAGTCGTGTTATATATGTTTTCGGGGTAACTTTGTCATTCTAAATCGAATGGGGACATTAATGAAACTCTATCTTTAATAGTAAGGGTGCTACGAGGGGTCCAACATTTCGGGAAGGGTCCAAATTTCAACTTTTCCTAAGTCGAGTTCTATATACATGTTATATATGTTTTCGGGGTAACTTTATCATTCTAAATCGAATGGCGATATTAGTTAAGTCCTATCACTAATATTTGGGGTGTAATAAGGGGTCCCAAATTTCGGGAAAGTCCCAAATTTCAATTTTTCGTACTAAAGACATGTTATATATGTATTCGGAGTAACTTTGACCATCTAAATCGAATGGTCACATTTGTGAGGTCGTATCTCTAATAGTATGGGTGTAAAAGGGGTCCAAAATTTTGACAAGGGGTCATTTAGTGAATTTTAACAAAGGGGCACTCTGCGTTTATCCAGGCTTGTGACTGGCTACACTGTGGATAGGCCGCATTACCCCATCCCCCTTTTCTTCTGTGACTTTACATCGAGTCGTTGCTGTCTTCGATTGGTGGTGGTTCGAACATGTCCAATACGTATTCTAACAGATATTTTCTTTTCTTCACTGCATATTGCCAAGATTCCCTGGTGTCGCAGTCTTCTTCATCTCTTAAACGTTTGGCTGTATCTCTGATCTTTTTGTTAATTGGATCTTTGTTGAAATCCTGCATCCAGAACACCGTTTCCAGGTATTGATTTCTCATATGGTCTCTAAAAAATTCATTCATGTCTTCATATGCGGCTAATCTAGCCTTTTCGGATTCGTGTCCTTCTTCCATCAATTCTTCTACTTTCTTGGTGTATTCTGGTTCGAGTTTGTCAAATGTTTGATTCACGATCAGCTTCCATGGAGACTCTTGGTCTTCTTCATCGTCAGTGCTTTCGTCGGTGTACTCTTCTGACGTGTTAGAGTCGTTACTTTCCTCGTTGCTATATACAGATTCATGATTGCTTTCCTCTGATACGTTGGGCTCTGTATCCGATTCATTTGGCAAAGTATCTTCCATGTCGTGTTTCTGATTCTTGTGGCGTACGAGATTGAAGTATCGATTGGTTGTGTATTCACAAAGGTCGCAGTGATACATTAAAGACGTCTTCCTCTCTCTGGATTCGATGAACGAATGACGATATATTACAGAACAAAGCTTTAAATAGGGTCAGATTGGGAATGTCGCTGCTCGCGTGCTCGTTTCACTGCTCGTGTGCTCATTTCGCTGCTCGTGCTGCTCGCGTGCTCATCTCGTAAATATTGCTGCTGCTGCTGCTGCTGTGCGGTGGGAAAAGCTACATATTCACTGCTCGTACTGCTCGCGTGCTCATCTCGGCAATATTGCTGCTGCTGCTGCTGCTGTGCGGTGGGAAAAGCTACATATTCGCTGTTTAAGGGTATGCTCGCGTGCTCATCTCCGGAATTTGAGAGGAGGATTTGGGCCTTAAAAGGAGAGGAGGAGTGAAAAAAGACAATAGTCACATTTTTGTCTCGCCTGCGACGAAAGTCGCTGAAAGCGAGACATAGGTATAGCAATCCGGCGACGGCGACGGCGAAGGCGACGGCGACGGCGGCGGCGGCGTAAACTTTTTTCTAAAACCTTCATAACTTTTCAAGGGTAATACATACAAACATCATCTTTGGTCCACAGCACCACCAAGTGATGACCTTTCCAGCAGCATATATTTTGGATGACCTTGACCTTGTTTTCATGGGTCAATAAGCACATAAACATTGCGACATAGTTTCACATTCAAGTCCTTTTCTCAGGAACTATAATACCTAGACTTGTCATATTTGGTCTATAGTGAGATCTATATGGGTACACGGCAGTCTGACACCTGTCGTGTTGCCTTGACCTCAATTGCATGGTTCAGTGAACTTAGAAAATCTGCAACATAGTTTCACATTCAAGTCCTTTTCTCAGTAACTGTTACACCTAGACCCGTCATATTTTGTTTGTAGGGAGATCTATATGGGTACAGGCCAGTCTGACACCTGTCATGTTTCTTTGACCTCAATTTCATGGTTCAGTGACTTTGTTAAATTTTTACATTCAAGTCTATTTCTCAGCAACTGTAGCCTCTAGACTCACAATATTTGTCCTATAGCAAGATTTATTTGGGTATATGCCAGTCTGACACTTGTCATGTGACCTTGACCTCAATTTCATGGTCTAGTGGCCACGTTAAGTTTTTCTGCTTAAGT
>MJUU01019199.1:69045-80373 GCA_002080025.1 Modiolus philippinarum
AAGTGGTAGGTTGATAATATTTGGTATGTAGGTTGGTCTTGGGTAGTACATGTCAGTCTGGCAGGTGACTTTTGTCCTTGACCTCAATTTCACAGTCTAGTGAGCATGTTCACTTTTCTGATTAGTTCACTTAGATTTTACATCAATTTAGAGTCCAGCAGGGACAGGGGAGACATCCTTTAGGGTCATCACTTGTTTTAAAATTTATTTTCTGCTCGTTTTCAATGCTCGCGTGCTCATTTCGCTGCTCGTGCTACTCGCGTGCTCATCTCGGGAATTTGAGAGGAGGATTTGGGCCTTAAAAAGAGAGGAGGAGTGAAAAAAGACAATAGTAACATTTTTTTTAATTTATCTTTTATTTTAGTCCAAGTCCCCACTCCCTAACCCATGACTGCTTCATGACTCGGAAAATAAAATTCATATATATTGAAAGAAATATTACAAATAATGACCAAAAAAAATAATAATACACAGAACGGGGTAAAACAATAAACAGATGCAAAAGCTGGGGTAACGTTAGAACATAACAAGATAAAACATGGACTCGAGAGTTGACAAAACAAAGGGAGATAAGTGAGACGAAAGACAAAGGGTAAAGGGTATCACAAACAATAAATCGATACCAATGCAACGGTTGGGTTAAAGTTATATGTTAAACACAATACAGAAAATACATACAAAAGATTGAAGTATTGGACAAAAAATATCACAGTGATAAAGTTGGGATACATACAAAAAGAATGAAACTTCTATTCGCAATGGTTATTCAAGCAACACGAGAGAAGGAATCAAAATTGAATAAAACAATAGAAAGAGGTTTGGATTAGAATACTGAACCCGGTTGCCCCATGCCAATCGTCACACCACTCTCACACCATTTTGCTACGCTCACGGTGCTCTACGTTCTTGACGCTTGGAAGTAGGGATCATGGATGACCATATAAGGAAAATGAGCGTGGTTAATTAGCTCATTTGCATAATTGGGGTAATTTATGGATTATGGGAGAACAGGTGTTCTAGGGTGACACGTTTCACTACTACCATAAACTCAAACATGTTGAAATGCTGATAGAGAACAAATACCCAACATGATCTAAACGTAAAGCCAAATCAGCTAAGGACAGAGCTTTGCATTAGGGAGATACCCCTTAGTTTTCAACAAAATTTACAAAAATTTAGATATTGCAATGTTACAAATAGAGATAACAAATGAAACGTTCAAGACCAAATTCATGCAAAGACTTGAAAAAATATGTAGGGGTGCTGAGTTTTAAAAAGGTGTTTTTCAAACTTCCATACATTTAATGATAGATATTAGCCCTTAAGAGAAAAAAAACTTCTTTTTTTGCTGGGTTTGTTGGTAAGCTGAATATTTCCACTGTTAATCAGTAATTCCTATCTTTAATTGAAAAAAAGTAAACAAAAAACTTAGTTGAACCTCCAGTTATTTAAAAGATCTGCTTGACATCCTAAAATCAAGATCATTATCACACTGTAACAGCATTAAAACTTTTGACTTCTCCACACTTTATACTACAATTCCTCATGAACAACTGAAATCTCGACTGAAAGATATAATTCATAAATGTTTCTCCCGTAAGAACGGCGAAAGAAGATATAAGTACATTCGTTATAGGCAGAGAACAAACATACTTTGTGAAGCAAGTCTCAGAATCACAGAAAAAAATACACAGAGGAAGAAGTGATTAAAATGTTAGAGTTTCTGATCGACAATATATTTGTCCAGTTTTGAGGACTTGTTTTTCAACAGAACATCGGAATTTCAATAGGCACAAACAGCCCACCTCTTTTAGCCGTTCTGTTTCTACACTTATATGAAGCTGATTTCATTGAAGGGTTTCTTCGAAAAACTGGCTCATTCAGCTCCCGTTATATAGAAAATATTTTAATTCTAATTGTAATTTGTTCTCTATCAGTTTTTAAACATCTTTGATTTTATGGTCTTCCAAACGTTTAGATTTTATCTGCACTGTAGAGACACAAGTTCTCGAAATGCGCATATGCAGAAAGCAAATTCACAGTAACTTCGGTATTTAGTTATTTATCAATAAACAACCCTCGCTTTGGTGATTTTCTTCATCTTATCGATCCAAAAGAGCTCGAAATTAAGGATACAACAGATTCTACCACATTGGCCTCGTTCCTTGACCTTCATCTTGAAAATGACAACAGAGGTACACTACAAACTAGATTGTATGACAAACACGATGACTCCACTCTGCCAATAGTCAACATCCCTTTTATTTGTAGCAACATTCCAAAAGCGTCAGCATATGGAGTTTTCATCTCACAACTCATTCGCTACTCAAGAGTTTGTGGTCGATACGTTGATTTCCTTGATAGAGCTCCATTGTTTACAAATAGACTACTTGGGCATGGGTATGTTACCAAAAACTTAAAGTCATTAAAACAGAAGATTTACGGTCGACATCACGATCTAATGGATCGCTATGGGATATCTGTTTCACGCATGACAACAGATCGTTCCCTTTACGACTAAACTTTTCCTCTACCGAATTTGACTTTACTACCGGGGTAGACATGTTTAACACGGCGGGTGTCTTATAAGAAGCAGGAGATGCTTACTCTACCGATACACCAGATCTCACCCATTGTTTCTATTGGGTCCGTGTTGTTCATCTGTATGTGTGTCTTCATTTTTCTTTTTCTGTCTCTTACTTGTGTTATGTCCATGTTTCTTGTTGTTTTCGATGTTGCCATTGTCCATGGATTTTTCGGGGGTTTTTTTTTTGTTTTTTTTTTACTGTCGGTTCGGTTTTCACTTACTCTAAATTTGCATTTCAAGAACTATCACATAAAAATTAGTTCCGGACTTTAACAGACCAGCATCAAATATTTCCACCATCCAGATAAATCAAGAGAGGATTTATGTTAGATCTCAACGACAAGGTAATAAGGACAATGTATTTAACTCATATTCCAGAGTTTCAACACTGTAACATAGTATATTCTAGACTTATTCAGAAGTAAACGTAATATTATACCCATATGTAATGCTGATTCAGAAAAGTAAATTAAGCATCCACATATTAAAAAAATTATCACAAAAAGAAAATGTATTTTTCAGACTGATTGAGAACAAAAACTAGAGGCCCCGTGAGCCTGTAGCTCGTGTGCTCCATGCCAGATACAGACAGTCTACATGATAACCTGAATTCAAAAGGGTCTCATTTTCTAGTATGAAAATATACCTTGATGTAAGATGGCCTAATGTAACAGAGGAGGTGATTGTTGAATGATGCGGACTGGCTAGACATACTTTTCAAAGAGAGCCAATGAAGGACAGTTGTGACCAAGTTTGTGTGCCAATTAGCAAAGTTGTATCAGAGAAGATCTGCAAGATGCGTTTTTCCATAAGGTCAAATGTTCCCCGCTTGTGGGCATCTAGGATGAGATGGAGACTTGTCAGACAATTTTTTTAAAGAGGACCACCAAAGGGCTATTGTGACCAAGTTAAATTCTAATTGCCTAAATATGATTTCAATTAACCAAGTGGTTTCAGAGAAGGACTTTGAACGTGTTTTCCCATAGGGTTCAATATTATGTCCACCAATGGCGGCCATCTGGGATATGATGTAGACTTGCCAGCCACATTTTCAAGTGTACCAGCTAAGGACAGTTGTAAACAAGTATTGTTCCGAATGACCAGGACCTGACATTTCCTTCAAAAGATTGTTGTGCTGCCTTAAAATGAACAAAAGAATATAAAAGATTGTTTCGATATCATAGTGTATAATCAAAGATATGTTTTGGATGTGACGAACATCTTTTCAAAGTAATGTAACAAAATAAGCAAATTTCTATTGGCCAACTGATTTTATTTGAGAAGATATTTGAAAGTGTTCCAAAATTTTCTGACGTTCAACTACTGTTTTCTTGGATAGGACTTAAACAGGCCCATCGAACGGCTAGGTTCAATTCTTTGTAGGTTCAGAGATTTCTACATCTCTAGGGTGCAATAGTTAATAACGTTTGGTGGTCATCTTTAGCTAGTTGCCGACATGCATATACAATTTAAAAAAATTGCGACCTAAGAACTATTGTGAAAGTTTCGTTTTAACTCCCTCATGACTCCAAAGGAGAAAACCTGAATTATTCCCCGATAGGATAAAGTACTAACGTGGAAATATTTTTACAGAAGATCACCAAGAGACTATTGTGGCCATGTGTAATTCCAATTGGCCAAGTAATTGGTTAAAATTGGTCTGGTAGTTTAAGGGATCTCTGAATGTATTTTCCTGATGGTCTATTTCCCACTAGCGCTCACCAGGCATGTGAAAAACACTTGCTGCACAAGAAAGTCCATGCTATATTATTACCAATCTTAGTACTGATTTTCTCGATAGTTTCAGAGTAACTTTTTGAATGAACAGTTAATACTGAAGAAACAGAATGCTAAGTGATGGCACAAGCTCTCGTAGGTTGAACCGAGTGGCCTAAAAGCTATATTTTCTCCCTGGTTAGTTATATTGCTGATAATAATGCAAAGGTAAGCTTTATACCAATATATATTTTTGCATTCAGATAACACTTTTGAGGAAGATACAATATCCTTAGGTAGTTCTTGAAACAGGTACATTAGATGTGCAATTCTCTCTTCTTTCATTCACACCAATATACACTCATCCAAAATAAATCTGAAAAGTTGACCAAATGCTGCTAAACTTTACCCCACTTGATTAGCAAATGAGAACCAGAGGCTCAGAAACTGAGCCTGAATCGCCCACCTGACAAAATGCTTACAGCAGTGATGTTTATCCCATATGATTCTGTGTTAAAATATATTCTATGCTGGCAGTCTTGTCTTTTATCAGATCAAAACAAAATAAGCTATCTTAGTTTGGATGAATTTTCTTCATTAGTTTCAGCCCCTATGATGAAAAAGATGTTTTCCTATAGGGTCCCATTTTAAACAAAGTTCCGTGCTCATAATCATTTATATTTTGGGATAAGAACAAAACGAGCAATCTTTGTAATGGACTTTCTATACATCATTCCTGTAAAGTTTGGTTTAATTTGCTTCAGTGGATTCAAAGGAGAAGATTAAAATGTGTATTTCCCCATAAGGCCAATATTAAACCATATTTCGTGCTGGTGGCCATGTTTTTTGTCAAATTGATATGAAACAAGACCTGTTGACGAATGGCTGCCAAATATACCCCCACTCAATGAACCATGAATCGATATGGCAAGTACAAATTTAAGTTGGTGTGGACACAATACAGGTGTGGAAAGAGTACAAGTGTGGACACAGTACAAGTATGGACACAATGATATAATCTTCAAAAAAGAACTTTTCAGGGGTTCCAGTGAAAACTTTATTTGCTGGGGGTATAATGAGCATTTTTTTTCAATGGACTTTCCATACATCATTTCAGTACAGTATAAGTTACATTTGCTTGAACAGTTTCATAGTTGATGTTGAAAATGATGCTTTTCAAATAGGTTCCAATGTTAAAAATAAGATCTGTGCTTCGGCCATGTGTTTGAATTGGAACGAAATGTTCAATATTTGTGAAGGACCTTCCATACATCATTCTTGTAAAGGTTGGTTGAATTTGCTTCAGAGGTTTCAGAGGAGAAGATGAAAATGTGAAAAGTTAAAGCCAGAGGACAGACGGACCATTTGGGTCAGGTGAGCTAAAAGAGTTGGTGTCCAAAAACAATCTTATTGAAACTTCATTTTACTGCATCTCTTGCAACTTTTCAGTCCTGTGTGTAAAATTAAAGTGAACAGTGTTTTGTAATTAAGCCATATGATTCATAAGTTTTAATGATATTCACTAATCAGAAGTTATTGAAACAAGCTTAACAAGATTTCTACGCGTAGCTATGTCCCCCACAGCTGCAGTAAAGTCGATAAAGTCCCATTTCTCATGTACAATTTTGCCAATCAAAATGGCCACAGGATATGATCAACTTGCTAAGGTGGCAAACAGCCAAGTAAAATTTCAGCAACATCCCTTAATTGGTTTATGACGAGATGTGTCCACAAAGTTTTCCTATGTTGTAGTATGCATTAAGTCGATAAGTCCCATACCTCCCGTAAAATTTGTTGAATCAAAATGGCGATGTGATATGATCTAGTACATATGAGTAGTATATATGTACCGTTCAGTTCGTATTTGACGAGGTGCCCGACGAGGTGCAACGAGGTGCTACCGCAGTAATACTATATATCATGCCTTCGTCTTTGACGAGGTGCTATTGTTCTAATAGTATATTATATGGGTTGGTATTGGACGAGGTGCTATTGTTCTAGTAGTATATTCTATAGCTTCATATTGGACGAGGTGCTATTGTTCTAATAGTATATTCTATTGCTTCATATTGGACGAGGTGTTATTGTTCTAATAGTATATTCTATTGCTTCGTATTGGACGAGGTGTTATTGTTCTAATAGTATATTCTATGGCTTCGTATTGGACGAGGTGCTATTGTTATAATAGCATAATCTATGGCTTCGTATTGGACGAGGTGCTATTGTTCTAATAGTATGTTCTATGGCTTCGTATTGGACGAGGTGCTATTGTTCTAATAGTATATGTTCTATCGCTTCGTATTGGACGAGGTACTATTGTTCTAATAGTATATTCTATGGCTTCGTATTTCACGAGGTGCTATTATACTAACACTTCATTTGGTTTACATGTGTCTCTTTGCTTTATTTTAGTCTCGCCCTCTAAGATGCTTTCATCATTGAAGCTTGGTCTCGCCCTAACTTAAGTATATAAATCAGGTACTACTAGTTATGCTTAGCATTTCACTCTGGTATTGCCCTTAACCCTAATTTTTACCCTATACCTTAAACTCTAACCCTAAATCTAAGCCTATCCATAATTTATTGAACTAACTAACAGTAATCTTAATGTATATAACAGTAACCCTAACCCTTACGCATATAACAGTAACAACAACTCTAATGTACATAACAATAACGCTAATGTAAATATCAGTAACCTTATGTATATAACCATAACCCTTACCATTATCTGTCTTTAACCATGATATAACCCTCATCCTATCCATGATATAACTCTAACCCTAACCTTTTATCTTAACTTTTTGTTGTAGTGTTGTAAGATAACCAGTTATGACTTTGTTAAGATGTGTTATAACTAACTCCATCCAACTCATACTTACACTTATCATAACCTTAATCCTAAACCCCAATCGTCTTACTTTTTTGTATGCATTATTATGTGTTCTCTCAATTCACTCGTTTTCTGATTTTGTTGTCTTTGTTCACGACTAACCCTAACCATTCTTTTTGCAGTTTTTTTCTATATCTCCATAGTTACTTCCTTTTTTTATTGTTTTTCTAAAATTCTCAAACTATTGGAGTTATCTCCCTTTTATCTCTAACTCATGGTAACTGTATATTCATTTTTTCTCAAATGTTATTTCATGTTAGTAAACTATTAGAGTTATCTCCCTTACCCAACCTCTAACCCTAACCAAACTTGCTATGACCATTCACTATTCATTTATTTTATTGTTTGTTTTTTGTTTTCGAATCTAATTCTAATCTTCTCATGTTATCCCCCTTTTATCCAACTTCGAACTCTAACTCTTAGTTGCTATGGCAACTCTATATTCATTTTATTTTCGAATGTTATTCCAATATTCTCTAATTATTATAGTTATCTCCCTTCTATCCAACCTATAAACTAGCCAATGACTACTATTTTCATTTATTTTCAATTATTTTTTTTTTATTTTCTTCATTGTTTAAATCCTATTTTTATTTAATTTCATACCCTTTTTAATAACCATAGTCACTTTCCCTTTTCCATAAGGCATTCTCCTTGAACTACATTATTTTCTCGTTTCTTGGAGGTCACTCTGCGTTTATCCAGGCTTGTGACTGGCTATCCGATAAGATAGGCCGCATTACCCTCCCTCCGTCCCATTTGAATTTAAGCTATCGGGTGTGTTTTGATTTTGTTGTGTAGAATGTCATATTCGTAAGAAGATGTATTGTCCATTTGGTGTGAGGTGATGGGCACTTCCAAAAATCTGGTGTTATTCTGGCTGGCATGATAGTATCTCAATTCATCCGTTTCTAAATTCCGCAAAATAAAGTCAAAAGAAAAATTAATTTTAAAGGCTGACGTCTGTTGATAAAAAAATTTCCCATAATTTCTCTGGGATATTTGGTAGAGAGCTGTTGTCCAAAATGAAGTTGTATCGATCCTGTACAAGGTTTCCTGTATGTTGCGCATTGCGAATGCTTGGCCAGTTTTCTAGGTACAACTGTCAAGTGTCACGATCTTCGGGCAACATGTCTGGTTTGGTAGGATTCTCATCGGTTGCTGGTGTGGTAACATTCTTGGCTGAGCGGTCGGTTGGTATTTCCTTGATGCTTTCAGGTTGATTTGTAGTTGGTTTATCCCCTATTCCAGATTGTGAAGTGTTGGGTCTGTTCATCATCATCATAAGCTTCGTAGGTTTGGCACCTGGTCTTTCGTGTATAGCACGGTGACGCTTGAGATTAGATTGGTCGTTGAAATATTGACCGCAGACATCACACTTCAATGTGTAGTCATGAGAAGCTTCATGCCTTCTTTTGTTGTCTTCTCGGTCGAATTTTTTCTCACACTTGGTACAGCTGAACTCTTGAATATTCTCTGAATGGCACTTCGCGTGTCGTTGTAAACTCCGCTTTTCGGTGTACGTCTTCGGGCATTTCTCACAGATGAACATTTTAACTTCTGGTCAGCAGGTTGGCAGTCTGGGGACTGGGGAAGCTGGTTGATTGCCCCTTTATATAGCCAAAGTCATTTGTATCGATGGCTGTGATTGGTCGGTTAATTTTGTAACACGGTTTCTGATTGGTTGATTTTCCTGTATTCTGATTGGGCAATCCATGGTAAATGGAGGCTTCTGATTGATTGAAATTCCTGCAATTTGATTGGACCACTTTTTTGTTTCAGAAATGGTGACTTAGTGAATGTTTACATCAAAAACACAATATGGAATGTAAAATATGAACACCAAATACCAGTAGAAATGTTCAAATATTAAACATTTAAGCGACAAAAAATATGAAAACTAATTGATATTACAAACAATATGAACAATATATTCAAGCATTAATAATAAAAGATCAACAGTAAATGATACAACATATATATGTGAACACCAAATACGAACTGATTGAACATTGAAAACAGAAAAATTGAACAAACATACAAACATTGACATGAATGTTAACATCAAAACACGAAACAAAACGTTAAGTATGAACACTAAAACAACAATAAACGACAACATTGTCACATTGATATGAACTGTTCCATGAAAACAGAATATGATATGTTAAATATGAACACAAACACAACAAAGTTGAAAAATAAATCTGAACTTTACGCTAAAAACAATATGAAACGATAAATATGAAAACAAATACAGCAAAGTATGAAACCAAAAGTGAACTTTGATATCAAAACATAACACCAAACGTTATAACATCGACATCAAGTGACATAAAAGGTGATACATAATGACATTAATGTAAACGTTAACACACATGAACATTATTACAACAAATTAGGAAAAGAAATGCAAACTTGTACATGAAAATACAAACTGAAACGTTAAGTATCAAGATTTGGTGACGCAAAACATTAAAAATATCGATGTTTATAAAGACTTTAACACAAAAACACCATATGACATGTAAAATATGAACATAATTACAACAATACATGACAACAAATGCAAACTTGAACACCAAAACGCAATATGAATCATGGAACATCAACATAATTACAACAAAATATGAAAATAAATGTGAACTTTGACTATAAAGTGATACAAAACATGAAAGCATATCGACATTAATGGAAATAAGTTGAAATAAAACATCAAAATTTGACGCAGCAGCAATTCTACCTGTTATATGACACAGCAGCAGCAGCAGCAGCAGCAGCAGCAGCAAATATACCTGGTATATGACACAGCAGCAGCAGCAGCAGCAATTCAACCTGGTATATGACGCAGCAGCAGCAGCAGCCATTATGCTTCGCATATGGCACTAAAGCAGCAGCAAAAACCCGTGAAAAGGCCACAAAACTGCGATACATTTATCGAAAATACAAATTGAAACATGAAATATAGATTCAAATATACGAAATCATGAAAACAAATGTAAACTTTGACATAAGAATGCAAATTGAAGCATGAAATGTGAACATAATTACAACAGAATATGAAAAGAAAGACCAACTTGAATATGAAAACGCAATATGAAACATGAAATTGAACAGAAATACAATTAAACTTAAAACAAACGCAACAAAATATGAACTTGGGCTTCGAACACATCAAGATAAAATGAAATCACGTAAAATCTCGTAATGAACGAGACTTGTTAAAGGTAACAGATATCAACTTGACAGTGTAACTAAACGATTGAAAAGCCTAAACATACCTCGAATCCATATATGATAGGTCTTTAGTACTAATAGTATTGATTAAGGCCGACTTAGGGCCAACTTAAGGCCGATCTTTGATTTCTAAGGGCCGATATCTCTATGACAGGAGGTTTTAGGTCTAAGAGACCTACATAAATCGCTTTAGAACTATAAATGTACCCCGAATCCATATATCATAGGTCTTTAGTACGAATAGTATTGATTAATGCCGATCTAGGGCCGACTTAGGGCCGATCTCAAAATTAAAAGGGCTAATATCTCTACAACAGTAGGTTTAAGCCATTAACTACCTTGACCAATCGCTTTAGAACTATGAAAGTACATCGAATCCATATATGATATGTCTATAGTAGTTATACTAAGGACCAGGGCCGAATAGGGCCGATATCTCGTTTACACTCGGCGTTAGGGCTTTGAAACGTACACCAATCGATTTAGAGACCTCGATTTTCCCTAATATGACATCACAAAGGAAGAAAATACGCAAATAATACTCAAAAATTAAGGGTTACTCCAAGTAGTATATGAGCACAGTTCGTCTAATATTTGAGGAGGTGGTGCGAGGTGGTGCCGGAAGTGACGTCACCGGAAATGACGAAGAGCGGAAGTGACGTGACGGAAGTCATGTGACCGGAAGCGGAAGTCACGTGACCGGAAGTATTACTTAATAACCTTGCGCATGCTCAAGTTTGGGCGGGGATTCCCTTAAAAATCTATTTTTAGAACGGGGGAAGCCCGAACTCGTCCCCATATACTACTTGGAGTAACCCTTAATTTTTGAGTATTATTTGCGTATTTTCTTCCTTTGTGATGTCATATTAGGGAAAATCGAGGTCTCTAAATCGAT
>MJUU01019201.1:0-32182 GCA_002080025.1 Modiolus philippinarum
GACGGCCGCAGCCAAAGCAGACTTGAAAAAACGATCATAACAAGAACAAATTTGGCAAGAACGGTAATGTCCAGAACAAACTTAAGTTGGACGGTCATGACCAGAGAGTAGGCTTGGGATAACAGCCATGGCCAAGACAGACTTAGTGAGAACGGTCTTGGCTAGAACAGACATGATTTTAGGACCAGAGCAGACGTGTTGATAAGACTATCCTAAGTATGTTCCAAGTTAAATAACAGTTGTTTTCGTGACTGTTTTCCAAGTAAACTTGGACAAGAGGTTCATGATGCCTGCTTCCCATTGTATTCTCTTCTATTGCCCTCATTCGCATTAAATAACTGTATACTATAATTGCGGTATTTTGTGTGACGAAGAACTCGTTTGTATTTTTTTTTTAAATTGTTTAATGTATTTTTCCAAATCTTTGTTGCTGTTTCAATTGTTAATTTTGGCTTCAACGCAGCACTTCATCTGATGCCCTTTAATTCTACGTTCCTAAAAGACATTCAAGGTACATATGTATCAAGATATATTAGATGGGGTGATTTACTTGGATTTTCATTTTCTGCAAGCTTCAATACCATTCATTTTCAACTTGAAGTTGAACATATATAATATTATGAAATATCGTAATTTTATACCTTTATTACGTACTTCCATAATATTATGATATCGTGTAATTTTTACTTCATTATGAATTTGCATAATTTTCGCCTTGAAATTGTACATTCATGTCATTATGATATATCGTAATTTCTATCAGTTTTGAAACATTTTTGAGTTTATGGTCTTCCAAACGTTAAGATTTTATCAGTACTGAAGAGACATGAGTTGTCGAAAAGCGAATATGCAGAAAGTAAATTCACAGTAACTTCGGTATTTAGTTACATGTATTTGTTACCACTGGGTCGATGCCACTGCTGGTGGAATGTTAGTTCCCGAGGGTATTTACCAGGCCAGTAGCCAGTACTTCAGTGCTGACCCGAAAGCCTATTATTTTTTCGAACCTTACAATATCTTAATTTTTGTAAATTTTGTGGAAAACTAAGGAGTATCTCCCTCGTGCAAAGCTATGTCCATAACTGATTTTTGCCTTACATTTAGATCATATTGGTTATTTGTTCTCTATCAGTTATAAAACATTTTTTAGTTTATGGTCTTCCAAACGTTTAGATTTTATCTGCACATAAGTTGTCGAAATGTGCATACTTCGGTATTTAGTTATTTCTTAGCTTCATTACATACTTCAATAATACTATGATATCCTGTAATTTTTATTTCATTATGAAAAATCCATAAAATTGTGTTATAAATTACTAATTGGCATCTAAAGGTGCGTTTTTCACTAGTGACTGAGCAAAAAGTAAAAGTTTTCTGATGTGCTTGGCATATTTACTCATAATTCAGTTTTTACATTTCATATTACATGTAATATTAGGATTGGAAACATCGGCATGGCGATTAAGAGCACGAAATGCTACATTATTTTGAGCACGGAACACATGTTATTTTACTCACTTCTGTGAGACAGTTTTGGCTGAAATTAAAAGCCCTGCAAATCACAGAATCGTAACAGTGACTTGTCGGTTATCTCCCTGGATAAAATAGTTATATGATCGAAGTGGAGAGGATTATAATTTGCATATCAAGTGCTCCTTCTGATATTGACATTAAAATTATCTCCTCTTTGACCATATATAACTCATTTAGTACGGGTAAAAATTTGATGAAGTTTATGAAATAAATATTGAGTGTTAAAAAAACCTCCTAAATGCTTTACACAATAAATAAATTAAAACAATTTTTTATATTGGCAGTATTTGTCATTGAAAAGTATCATGTTCTTCTTTCATAATTGATGATGTTGTTATACGAAATCTATTTAGAAGTATTTCAATTGAAGTTTCATATATGAGAAGGCTTGATATCATAGTCAACGGAAACTATGTCCTTAGCTGGCTGTCAGTAACTGCGAGCATTTATGAGGACAGTACCCGTGTGTATTGTCTTTATGTTTTATGTACTTTATTGTAAGGGTACTCGTCTTAATAAGTTGAACTTTTTTCTAGTTTGATTTTTACTGCGAGTCTTTTTATGTGTTTATTCTTAAGCCATTCACCACACATTGCGGGAGGGTTTGGATCCAAGAAAACGAGTTTAACCCGACCATAATTTTTGCGTCTGTCCCAAGTCAGGAATATGCTGGTTTATTGGCTAGTTTATTGATATTCTTGTTATTGGATGTGGTTTGTTTCCTTTGATTTACCCTTTGGGGCCATTTAAGGCTTGCTATATGTTGTGAGGTTCCTTACTGTATTGAAGACCGTACGGTGACCCCTAGATGGTTTGTTTTGGGTCGTTTTAACCTGGATATGGGATGTTGTCTCCATGAAATTAACCCCATTTCCTTTTTTTTCATAGTAATTTTTCAGTGAAGTCTGAACTGAGAAGGTAACTTTTATATTTGTCTATAGAAATATCAATGTTAAAATATTATAGATTAGGAAATAAGAAGAAGGGATTACGAAGAAGAAGATTATGATGCATACGTGTGTAGGATGAGACTTCAGCAAAATGATAACAATTCATGATTCTCTAGCATAGTTTTTTTTAATTGTAGAGTTAAATAAGTCATGTCCAGATATATAGTGTACACCTATATATATTACCAAAACTCGTCACAAGGAAATTACTTGATAGTTTTTTCCTTCATTTATCTGAAATGCGTAAAAAGATAAAATTTTGAAATCTGGAAAAGGAAACCTTTAAATATTTTTTCTTTCAAAAGTTCATTTTGCATTAAGAAATACATAAAAAGCTCAGATATAGAAAACCATTTGTTAAAATTAGTTTAAGAGTAGAGACAGGTCAACATTCTAAAGGTTATATTGGCAGAATTATACGGACTGTCAATATTTTTGGTGATATTGAGGATGAAAATCATTTTATTATTAAATGCCCTTTATATTTTATTAAATGCACTTTACATTTTATTAAATGCCCTTTATATTTTTGCAAATTAATAATTTCTGGGATTTAAAAATTTCCAAAAGCTGGACAATAATCAGAAATAAAACTGGAATTTCAACCATTACTCAAATATTTAGGAGAGTATATGTAATAGATATGAAATAAGAATATCCTATTGCTACTAGAAGTGTATGTATTTAATTTTGATCAATCTTCTGACTCTGTCCCATCACAATATATTGGTTATTTTATTCATGTTTTTGACATTTAGATTTTATCTGCACTGAAGAGACATAAATTGTCGAAATGCGCATATGCAGAATCAAAATTCACAGTAACTTCGGTATTTAGTTGTTTGTTACCACTGGGTCGATGCCACTGCTGGTGGACTGTTAGTCCCCGAGGGTATTCACCAGCCCAGTAGTCAGTACTTCGGTGCTGACCCGAAAGCCGATTATTTTTGAAACCTCACAATATCTTAATTTTTGTAAATTTTGTTGAAAACTAAGGGGTATCTCCCTCATGCAAAGCTTTGTCCTTAGCTGATTTTGGCTTTACATTTAGATCATATTGGTTATTTGTTCTCTATCAGTTTTTAAACATCTTTGAGTTTATGGTCTTCCAAACATTTAGAGTTTATCTGCACTGAAGAGACATAAATTGTCGAAATGCGCATATGCAGAAAGTAAATGCACAGTAACTTCGGTATTTAGTTATTTGCCATGAATGTAATGTATTCTTCAATATTGAAGCTTCTGAATAATTTTATGTGATTGTATGCTCAATCTATCAGCCCTTAACTGGAATAAGCTATTTATTGTTATTCATATTTGGAATATTCGAATCACAAGACGTGTTATATGTACACAATAATAGAAGGAGAGTCAAAAACGGTGAATTTCTTATCGAAAATACGCTTCGGCACATATAGAAATATTTTTCTAAACATATCACAGAATGCACCTAATTAAATATGAATTATTCACTTATCAGATTTACGCAGCAACTAAATCAGAACCCTCATAATTCGCGGAGACCTTCCAAAAATGTTCTAACGCACGTTACTTTCAGTTATCATATTTTTAATCGATTAAAATGGCAGTGGATTTGAGGATAAGAGACTCTTAAATTCTGATATCTAAATATGTATCAAACTGTTATACATCTAATATAGTTTAATGATAGTCTGATAGTAACGATTTCTATTTGTATTGTAATCATAAAAAACAACTTTAAATTCATTTTATTTTCGATCACAAAGGAATTATTGTCTAAGATCAATCCAAGATTATAAAGTTATCCATAAAATACACGCATAATTTTAAATATTAATATTAATAGAGTACACTATTATGTTTTAGAAAAGAATTCAAAAATTGCAAAAACTTTTTTTTCTGATTTCTCAGAATTATCTATTGAAAAATGACGGTCAGTTATTCAACTTTGTGTAATAAGTTTTCATTGAATTATCATGCACAACACAACTTTAGTTTTATAATAAATGAATGTAAATACTTCCATAAAACAAATGCATCAATCCTTTTTCAAAGATTAAGGCTATGAAAAACAACTTCACTTCGATGCAGTTGTCACGATAAAATTCTTCTCATTTTATTCACTAGATTACAACAGTAATATTTACAAATAGCAGTAAAGAAAGATAACAAGAAAACACCGTATAAGCCGACAAGAGTTATCTTTCTTGTTTCAAACTGCGAAATGAAATGTATTTCATTAAGACGTAACTACTTAACGTTATGACGTAGAAAAAACATTGAGCGTTGTATATACTTCATCATTTGAAGAGCATAAAAATAGCATTTTGAAGTATTTAACTAAAAAGAATAAGTGGTAAATTCTAATTATTCATTTTTTAAAGAAATAAAAAATTATATTTTCCTTCAAAATAAGGGATATTCATAATTTTGAAAATTATTGCAATTCCTAATATTGAGGTTAAAGCTATGTTTTTCCATAATTTTATGAATTTCCATAATTAAGCGAAATTTAGGGAATTCAGTAATATTATGATATTTCCTAAGTGCCTCGACTGGTTAAGGACCTTTATTACATCATTCGTCTTAAGTTTGGTTGAACTTGTTTCAGTGGTTTCAGAGGAGAAGATGAAAAATATCATTTTGCCATAGTGTTCAATGTTAAACTATGTTCCATGTTGGCTCGAATCGGAACGAAATGAGCAATCTTTTAAAGAACCTTCCACACATCATTCCTGTAAAGTTTGGTTGAAATTGCTTCAAGTGTTTCAGAGGAGAAGATAACGGAAGGACGACGGACGACCAAGTGATTGCAATACCTCACACTGACCCTTTGGGTCAGGTGATCTAAACAAGAGGCTCTAAAGAGTCTGTATCGCCCACCTGGGCCATGGCTGACATAATTAGTCAAAATAATCAAAACGTTTTAAGGGTCTTATTTTCAAATTTGTTTATTGACTGTTAAAGGGTCTCATTTTGAAGTTTTTTTATGTTATATGATCCAAAATTAAACTATGTTCCCCATTGGCAGCTATTTCTATGAGGCGTAGACCCGACTGTCACCTTTCTTGAAGAAGACCATGTAAAGATCATTGTGCTGACAATTTGGTTCCAATTGGCATAGTATTTTCAGAGGGGTCTTTGAATGATTTCCCAGGGGGTCCAAGGTTAAAAAATGTTCCCTGCTGACTGCCATCTTTGATGCTATGCGGACATGCCAGACATATTTTTGAAGGGGACCAAGTAAGGACCATTGTGACTAAGTATGATTCCAATTGGCCATATACTTTCAGAGGAGAAGATCTTTGTATATGTTTTCCTAAAGTGTCCAATGTTAAAAACACGTTTCCTCCTGGCGTCCATTTTGGATATGATGTGGACTTGCTGAACACATGTTTTAAAAGGAGCCACCTAATGACAATTGTGACGATGTTTAGTTCCAATTGGCCCAGTATTTTCAGAGGAGAAGATTTTTGCAATATTGTCCCGTCCAATTTTCGGAAAAGTTCCCCGCAGGCGGCCACCTTGGATGACGTGCAGACTTGCCGGACAAAATTTTTACAGGGGACCACCCAAGGACTATTGTGACCAAGTTTTGTTCCAATTGGCGCAGTGGTTTAATAGAAGCAGATCTTTGAATGCTTTCCCATAGGGTCCAATGTTAAACTGCGTTCCCTAATGGCGGCCATCTTGGATTTGACACGGAATAGCCAGACTTTATTTTTAAAGGGGTCACTTAAGGACCATTGTGACCAAGTTTGGTTGCAATTGGCCCAGTAGTTTCAGTTGTGAAGATCTTTGAATATAGGGTCTATATTTCGACAAAAATCCAACTGGCGGCCATCTTGGATGGTGTGCAGACTTGCTTGACACATTTTTTTTAATGAACACAACCAAAGGACTATTGTGACCAAGTTTGGTTCCAATTGTCTAAGTGGTTTCAGAAAAGAAAATGTTTGAATGAAGACTTTACGATGGACGGACCACTGACACAGTGATGGCAAGAAGCTCACCATTGCATAGCCATGCAGGTCATTTATAAAGTTATGCAGGCAAAAAAGTTAAGATGCCACTTCAATATTTATCAGGGAGAAATATTTGTATGGTGGGCACTCAAACATACAGTACTGTGCAACGTAGCCCTTACCGTTTGACGAACGCGAAACGGATTGCTGACGGGACGTGAACGGATGGCTGACGGGAACGTGACGGGACGGGACAGGACGAATCGTTTCACGTTCATAACATTTCACGTCAAGGTACTCGTCAATTGACGAGAGAGGACTCGTCATTTAATGATATGCAAAATAATCAATAGATTAATAGATAATTGAAATTTTCCAATGAAACGAAACGTATTCAATCGTGATAAAGTTTTTATACTAAATTTACATTGAAAGTCAAATACTTTCATTTGATATATAAAAAGAATATATTAATTAAAAATCAATAGTTGATTTCCTTTTTTTTTTTTGTTAAGAATTCCACGAAAACGAGGAAAATGCTAAAAAATATCGATCAATTTTAATCAAATAATCATTTTTGTCTTTGCAAATGGACTGGTCAGAGGGAAACTTTCCTTTGACAAATTATTTTGTTCAAAATCCCATAAAATGTGATAAAAAATAACTTATGAATCATCATTTTAGTCATTACATATACAACAGTCAGTGCGAAACTTTCCTTTTACACATTATTTTGTTAAAAATTTCCAAAAAATGAAAAAGCGTAATAAAAAACTACTTATGAATCTTCATTTTAGTCATAACATATACAACGGTCAGTGAGAAACCTTCCTTTTACACATTATTTTGTTAAATATTCCATGAAAATGAAAAAATGTGATAAGAAATTACTGGTGAATCTTTATTTTAGTCATTACATATACACCGGTCAGTGAGAAACCTTCCTTTTACACATTATTTTGTTAAATATTCCATGAAAATGAAAAAATGTGACAAACACTACTTATGAATCTTCATTTAAGTTATTACATATACACCGGTCAGTGCGAAACTTTCCTTTTACACATTATTTTGTTACAAATTCCATGAAAATGAAAAAATGTGAAAAAAAAATTACTAATAAATCTTTATTTTAGTCATTACATATGCACCAGTCAGTGCAAAATTTTCCTTTTACACATTATTTTTGTTAAAAATCCCATAAAAATGAAAAAATGTGATAAAAAATTACCTATGCATCTTTTTTTTGGTCATTACATATAAATCGGTCAGTGCCAAACTTTCTTTTTACACATCATTTTTGATAAAATTTCCATGAAAATGAGAAAATGTGAAAAAAATTACTTATGCATCTCTTGTAATAGTCATTACATATACACCGTCAGTACGAAATTTCCCTTTTACACATTATTTTGCTAAAAATACCATGAAATTGAAAAAATATGATAAAAAATTACTTATGAATCTTTATTTTAGTCCTTACATATATACCGGTCAGTGCGAAACTTTCTGATTACACATTATTTTGCTAAAAATTCCATGAAAATGAGTGAATGTGATAAAAAATTACTTATGAATCTTCATTTTAGTCATTACATATACACCGGTCAGTGCGAAACTTTCCTTTTATACATTATTTTGTTAAAAATACCATGAAAATGAAAAAATATGATAAAAAATTGCTTATGAATCTTCATTTTACTCATAACATGTGCACCGGTAAGTTTAAAACTTTCCTTTTACACATAACTTTGCTAAAAATACCACGAAAATGAAAAAATGTGAAAAAAATACTTATGAATCTTTTATTTAAGTCATTACATATACACTGGTCAGTGTGAAACTTTCCTTTTACACATTATTTTGTTAAAAATACCATGAAAATGAAAAAATATGATAAAAAATTACTTATGAATCTTTATTTTAGTCCTTACATATATACCGGTCAGTGCGAAACTTTCTGATTACACATTATTTTGCTAAAAATTCCATGAAAATGAGTGAATGTGATAAAAAATTACTTATGAATCTTCATTTTAGTCATTACATATACACCGGTCAGTGCGAAACTTTCCTTTTATACATTATTTTGTTACAAATTCCATGATAATGAAAAATATGTTATAAAAAATTTCTAATGAATCTTTATCTTAGTCATTACATACCGGGGTATACACCGGTTAGTGCAAAACTTTCCTTTTACACATTTTTTTGTAAAAATTCAATGAAAATGAAAAAAATGTGATAAAAAATTACTTATGAATCTTTATTTGTAATTACATATACACTAGTCAGTGCAAAACTTTCCTTTTATACATTATTTTTGTTAAAAAAATCCATGAAAATGAAAAAATGTGATAAAAAATTATTTATGAATCTTTATTTTACTCATGACATATACACTGGTCAGTGGAAAACTTTTTTTTACCGATTATTTTGTTACAAATTCCTTGAAAATGAAAACATGTGATAAAAATTACTAATGAATCTTTATTTGAGTCATTACATATACACCAGTCAGTGCGAAACTTTCCTTTTACACATTATTTTGTTAGATTCCATAAAAATGAAAAAATGTGATAAAAAATTTCTAATGAATCTTTATTTTAGTCATTACATATATACCGGTCAGAGCAAAACTTTCCTTTTACACATTATTTTTTGTTAAAAATTCCATGAAAATGAAAAAATGTGAAAGAAATTACTTATGGATCTTTTCTTTTAGTCATTACATATATACCGGTCAGTGCGAAATTTTCCTTTTACACATTAATTTGTTAAAAAATCCATGAAAATGAAAAAAATGTGATAAAAAATTACTTATGAATCTTCATTTTACTCATTACATATACACCGGTCATTATGCAACTTTCCTTTTAGACATTATTTTGCTAAAGATTCCATGAAAATAAAAAAAACGTGAAATAAAATTACTTATGAATCTTTTATTTTAGTTATTACATATACACCGGTCAGTGCGAACTTTCCTTTTACACATTATTTTGTTAAAGATTCCATGTAAATGAAAAAATGTGATGAAAAAGTTCTTATGAATATTTATTTTAGTCATTACATTTATACCGGTCAGTGCAAAACTTTCCTTTTACACATTATTATGTTAAAAAATCAATGAAAATGAAAAAAATGTGATAAGGAATTAATATGAATATTTATTTTAGTAATTACATATACACCACTCAGTGCAAAACTTTCACTTTACACCTTATTTTTTGTTAAAAATTCCATGAAAATGAAAAAAAAATTGATAAAAAATTACTTCTGAATCTTCATTTTACTAATGACATATACACTGGTCAGTGGAAAACTTTCCTTTTACACATTATTTTGTGAAAAATTCCATGAAAATGAAAAAAAATGTTATAAAGAATTACTTATGAATCTTTATTTTAGTAATTACATATACACCAGTCAGTGTGAAACTTTCCTTTTACACGTTATTTTTGTTAAAAATTCCATGAAAATAAAAAAATGTGATAAAAAATTACTTATGAATCTTCATTTTACTCATAACATTTAAAACTTTCCTTTTACACATTATTTTGTTAAAGCTTCCATGAAAATGAAAAAATGTGATAAAAAATTACTAATGAATCTTTATTTTAGTCATTACATATATACCGGTCAGTGCGAAACTTTCCCTCTGCACATTATTTTGTTAAAAATTCCATGAAAATGAAAAAATGTGATAAAAAATTACTAATGAATCTTTCTTTTAGTCATTACATATATACTGGTCAGTGCGAAACTTTCCTTTTAAGCATTATTTTGTTCAATATTCCATGAAAATGAAAAAATCTGATAAAAGATCAATTGAAAATGTTCAGTTTAGTCATGACATTTGCATCGGTTAGTGCGAAACTTTCCCTTTGCACAGTATTTTGTTCAACATTCCATGAAAATGAAAGATTTGAACATTAGATCACTTAGAATTTTTTTTTAAATTTTACTCATTTATTTTTTTTATTAGTCATAACAAATGCACTGTTAAGCACAAAACTTTTCCTTTATACACCATTTTGTTCAAAATTCTATGAAAATGAATTTTTTGGTATTTGGTAAAAGAAAACAATAATAAACCTTCATTTCAGTCATTGTAAATCTACCAGTGAGTGCAAAGCTTTTCTTATACACATTAGTGTGTTTGAAATTCCAATGTAACTAAATATAAATTATTAAAACTAACTCGTAAAACTTTAAGTCATAACAAATGCATCGGTCAGAGCGAAATTTTCCCTTAACACATTATTTTGTTTAAAACTCCATGAAAATGGAAAATTTTGATGAATAACATCCGTAAATGCAGCAGTTCCTTTCGAGCTTTATTTTATTAAAGACTCCACGAAAATGGAAAAAATATGATAATCAATTATTTATTAATAGCTGGGACTAATATTAGAGCAAGTCTCACAAGTTGATAGTAAAAAGACTGATCTGTTGCGATGTTGTACCGATCGATCGTGTATGCCCTGGGTGAAACGAATCTTTATTTCGCAAAATCTTTAACCCAAGATATCACGTGATGCTGAACGCGAGTTGGACGAATGGGGTTCACGTCACCCGTCACGTTTCGCGTCAGTTGACGGGTTGGACGAATATCAAGTCGTCACGTTAATTGACTGATCGCTGACTGACCGCTGACTGCTCCCTGACGAACGGATGACGAGTGACTGATCGTTTTTTCTGTAAGGGCTACGTTGCACAGTACTGTAACTGATGGACACAATATACCGTTATATACAATTATTATCATAATGTGAAATTAGTATAGAATATGAAAGCATTTTTGCAAAAAAAATGTAAAAATTTGTATAAAAACACTTTTTTGCTCTTGAATATGTAACAAATAATTTTTTTAACGAAGTGATAGCAGGGAATTTCTCTAAAACTTAAAGGAGAAAAGTAAACCAAAGAAGATTTGAAAACTGAATTTAAAGGGAAATAACCCAAGAGCATATGGCATTGATATATATATTCCGATTTTCTTCAAAATTTCAGGGCAGATAGATCTCGTCATGCGTGGAGCAGATCATGCTTACCCTTCCGGGGCACCTGATGACACCTAAGTTTTATAGGGTTCACACTGCTAGTGCTTTAGTTTTGTAGCGTTCTTGTTCATTTTTGTTTATTTGTTTTGTCTTTGTCATACTGTCTCAATTCGGGTTGCTGTGATTTTTTATTTATGATTTAGAATTTCCCCTTTCCTCGTTCTTGCTCCGGTATTCGTTTGCCGATGTATCTAAACAATTCTACCTTGTGTCAGATTTTTGATATCTGGGACGGTTTTGGAGTTATTTGCCAAAACAGCAATTTACCCCATGTTCTATTTTTAGTAACAGCAGCCATGTTGTTTGGTCCTAGGACTAACCGAAGAAATTTTAAACTACATACCCTGGTGATGACCCAGGTCAAGTTTGGATTAAATTGGACCAGTGGTTTCAGAGAAGAAGATTTTTGAAGAAAAGTTTACGACTGACGGACGGACGGACGACGGACAACGGACGCCAAGTGATGGCAAAAGCTCACTCTGGCGTAGCCAGGTGAGCAAAAAAGCACAAGTCGGTAAACAGGAAGTTGTGATTGGAAATGGAGACGCAATATAGAACCCAATACTGAAGCACCATACCAAATATCAAGTGGCTGTCATGTGTGGTTGCTGAGAAAAATGCGACGAAAATATGTGTGACGGACGGACGAACGGACGGACAGAGGTAAAACAGTAAAACCACTCCTTCCTACACTTTTTCAACTTTCTCCAAAAATACAAAACATAAGCCTTGAATCCGGATTTCAATTTCAAACGTGTTAAATATATATATTATTCCAAAAGTTTCAGTCCGATATTGCTCAATCGCTATCATATAGTAAATAGAGTGGCTGATAATCAAGTAAAATTTAAGGGAAATCCGTTAAGCGGTTTCAGAGGATTTGCGTCTACATGATCTGCAATATTATAACAATGGTGAATATTTAAAGTCCCTTAACTCCTACAAAATTTTACGTATCGAAATGGCTATGCAAGATGATCTAGTACATGTGATGACTTACAATTCTGTAAAATTATAATAAAATGCGAATTGCGGTTTGTGAGGAGTTACTTCCACAAGAAAGAGTGATAAAAGGAAGGGAGAGAGACGGACGGATGGACGCAAGGATTTACACCAGTACTTGTTCCCAACTTCGCGGGGCAATTAATTAAGGAATGGTTTATAAGCTTCTGTAAGCTTTAGTATGAACAATGAATTTTACTTACCACTTTCATCTCCAGAATCAAATCGAACAACTATATCTTCTCCGTAATACAAATCGACATGCATTCCCTCTGACAAGTTCTTGAAACTTTCTGAATAAATACAAATATAAGTAATATGTTTATTTTACTTTTAATACGTGATAGAAAAACATAATTGAAATAGAAAATATAATGTGTTTTGTGATTCACGTATGCCCCCGAGTAACAATAAAGAAGAAACATTCAGCATAAAAAGTTATTTGTATGCTTCTGAGAAATCAAAATGTATTGATAAATTCTATTATCCACTGAAAATTAAATCACAACAAGTAATAAAGTCACCAATAACACATCCCAGGCATTATCAAAAAGTAAAAATGATTTTCATGTCCCCTCTTTTTGATGTACTTCTAAATAATGCATTATGTTTTGTCTGTAAGTATATTCTTCTTCTTTCATTATTGATGATGTTGTTATACCAAATCTATTTAGAAGTATTTCAATTGAAGTTTCATTTGTAAGAAGGCTCGATATCATAGTCAATGGAAATTATGTCCTTAGCTAGCTGTCAGTAACTGCGAGCATTTGTCCGGGTTACCTGTGTGTATTGTCTTCATGTTTTGTGTACTTCATTGTAAGGGTACTCGTCTTGATAAGTTGGACTTTTTTCTAGTTTTATTTTTTACTGTGAGTCTTTTTGTGTATTTATTTTTTAGCCATTCACCATACATAGGGGGAGGGTTTGGATCCAAGAAAACGAGTTTCACCCCATCGCAATTTTTGCGCCTGTCCAAAGTCAGGAATATGCTGGTAATTGGCTTGTCCGTGTCTTCTTATAAAATTTTAGTTTCTTGATATTTGGGTTATTGGATGTGGTTTGTTTCCTTTTATTTATTCACTTGTTTTACCTTTTTGGGGCCATTTAGGGCTTGCTATATGGTGTGAGGTCCCTCACTGTGTTGAAGACCGTACGGTGACCCCTAGATGCCTTAGTTTGGGTCGTTTTAACCTGGATATGGGATGTTGTCCCCTTGACATTTACCCCATTTCCTTTCTTTTTCATAACTTTGATCATTAGATTGCACCAGATAATTGTAATCAGTAATTTTTATTATTTTTTTCCTTTCTTTTTCATAACTTTGATCATTAGATTGCACCAGATAATTGTAATCAGTAATTTTTTATTATTTGATTGTATCAGATTAGTTTTATTAGCACTTTGATCATTTGATTGAATAAGATATTTTACATGTGTTTTATATACGCGTCATCAGTAAAATATGATCAATATTTCAAGTAACATCCCCAATAATTCATATACATGTATGTTTATATAATTATCTGTCTTATGAAACTGAAAATAAATAAGAAACAATAAACACAATATTGATAAAAATTCTGTAGAAATCCAGAAACACTTTTTCATAGATGAGTTAAAAACAATATATGATTTCACGTTTGAGGTGAAATCTTATCATATAGCCATAGGTCAAGATCATAAGGTCAAATATTCTGGTACGGACTTAAAGCCCTTTCCACAATCAATATCTATGTAAAATATGAGAGTCCTTTAACTTACCCGCCAATAGATGTAGCCAACGTTAAAGTTAAAGTTAAAGCAGTTCAGATGTCAAAGTAAAGGTCACGAAGTCAGGTTTTTGGGTACCCATTGAAAGGCCTTGCCACTAGGAATGCACATATGAAATCAATATCACTAAGAATTAAAAAAAATATACCCAATGTTAAAGTGGATTATATTTTTCAAAAAGTCACACTACAAGGTCATAAGGTCAAACATTCTGCCCCCTTGAATACACATGCAAAATATGAAAGCCCAATCACTTACCATTCAAAAGATATATCAAATGATAACTTTTTGCAAATAAAGAAACAAACAGACAAGCAAAAAACAAACAAGCAGATTGACGAAAACTTTGTGCCCCCTAATCTTTGATTTTGGGGGCATAAAAACTTTGATAGAGATATTACTATATCCATAATAATGCATTTAATATCACATTGCAGTTGTTAACGTGTTCAACTTTTCAGAAATCGAAACAACAGACTACAAAGAATAATTTTGAATGTGCAAATTTAATTTGAAATTCTCATTTTATCCTAACTGATACGTCACATTTAATGCTTAGATTAAGAGTAAAATGAGATGTTAAAAATGGATAACAGGAAACACCTACAATGGCTGAAAATTATAATCACATGCAACAACTTGCAAGGGAACTACACAGGAAAAACACGTATAAGACAAAAGACAAACGTAGACAACGATAGGAACTCGGGACAGCCGGACTTGGTACCGGCACTAGCAAAAGCCAGCGGTAGGGTTAAACCGGTTTATGGGTACCCAAACCTCCCCTTTATCTGTCCCGTTTCCCTATAGTATAAAAATATACGAATAACACTCAATACAGGTAGACTACTAACTCCATGACCACAATCTTGAAAGGAGAGAAAAAGACAATACGTAATTTAGAAAGATGGGTCAAGGGGTGCTCGCCGCTAAAATGCCGGCTAGCTCAAGGAGCCTAGCCTGCTGGTAGAACACTGTCGCACTACGGAAGAAAAATCAAACTCAAAACTTCCCGAAGGGTTTGGTCAAGAATCATCATAAATTTCAGTAGACATGTATGTTTGAAATCAATGAATATACTTACTGCTTATTTATTTCAATAATTTTTTTTTTGCTAATATTTAACCCAGTCTACGTCTCGACATATAGTGGAATGAACGGCTAAGCTTCGTTTGTTCCAGCATGATACGACCGCAGCAAAATTAAAAAGGGCATATGTAGGCAAGTGTTGTCTGAAAATGATTATTATTCCGTGGACTGGAAACACTTTCCGTGCACCCCCATCCCGCAACAGACCGATTGTTTTCAGTCCTTCTATGCCCCCTTTTGAAAATGAAACATGTTAACACGAACATTACCTGCACGCATAGACATTTTAGGGCAACTTTTATAGTACACCCAAAAAATTATTGTATTTTCGTTTTAATCTAAGTTTCATCTTTTAAGCTCCGTATTTTTTGAAAGATAAGTAATGTGTACTGACATTTGGTACCAAATTAAAGCTTATTTAATATCCTTTACAACGAACACAAGTTTGGACACTTTTCGCCCTTTTTATGATATGGGATACAAAGAAAAATGTACCCCCCTGCAAAAAAATTGCGAAAATGATGATATCAGACTGTCAATTCTTTTCAGATAAACTACCCTCGTCATCTGATCTAATTTTTATGCCAAACGTATGAGGTGTGATACAATGTTGGAATGTAAAACCATTAAAAGTCCATAAAATTTTGATTTTCGGTATAAAATTTTTAAAAAATAGGAATTTTAGATTTTTTAGAATTCTAGTATATATTCAAAAGGGGCACTCTGCGTTTATCCAGGCTTGTGACTGGCTATCTTTAGGGATAGGCCGCATTACCCCATCCCCCTTTTCTTCTTTTCTTTTATTTACATCGAGTCGTTGCTGTCTTCGATTGGTGGTGGTTCGAATCCGTCCAATACGTCATCTAACAGATATTTTCTTTTCTTCACTGCATATTGCCAAGATTCCCTGGTTTCGTAGTCTTCTTCATCTCTTAAACGTTTGGCAGTATCTCTGATCATGTTGTGAATTGGATCGTTGTTGAAATCCTGCATCCAGAACACCGTTTCCAGGTATTGATTTCTCATATGGTCTCTAAAAAGTTTATTCATGTCTTCATATGCGGCTAAACGAGCCTTTTCGGAGTCGTGTCCTTCTTCCATCAACTCTTCTACTTTCTTGTTGTATTCTGGTTCGAGTTTGTCAAATGTTTGATTCACTATCACCTTCCATGGAGACTCTTGGTCATCTTCATCGTCAGTGCTTTCGTCCGTGGACTCTTCCGACGTATTAGAGTCGTTACTTTCCTCGTTGCTATATACAGATTCGTCAGAGTTATTGCTTTCTTCTGATAGGTTGGTCTCTGTCTCCGATTCAATTGGCGAAGTATCTTCCATGTCGTGTTTCTGATTCTTGTGGCGAACAAGATTGAAGTGACGATTGGTCGTATATTCACAAAGGTCGCAGTGATACATTATAGACGTCTTCCTCTCTCTGGATTCGAAGAACGAATGACGATATTTTACAGAGCAAAGCTTTAAATACGGTCAGATTAGGAATGTCGCTGCTCGCGTGCTCGTTTCACTGCTCGTGTGCTCATTTCGCTGCTCGTGTTGCTCGCGTGCTCATCTCGGGAATATTGCTGCTGCTGCTGCTGGGTGGTGTGGGATTTTGCTGCTGCTGCTGTTTCAGTCGTTATGCGGTGGGAAGAGCGAGAAATTAGCTGTTTAAGGGTATGTTCACGTGCTCATTGCTGTGCTCGTTTTCACTGCTCGCGTGCTTAATTCGCTGCTCGTGCTGCTCGCGTGCTCATCTTGGGAATATTGCTGCTGCTGCTGCCCCCGCCGCCGCTTTGGGGTGTGAAAAATGACAAATTCGCTGTTTAAAGGCATGCTCACGCTGCTCGTTTTCACTGCTCGTGTGCTTATTTCGCTGCTCGTACTGCTGGCGTGCTCATCTCTGGAATTCAGCAGTATTTGGTGGTGCCGACAAATGTCTTGTGGTTGGAAAAGTTATAAATTCGCTGTTTAAAGGCATGCTCACACTGCTCGTTTTCACTGCTCGTGTGCTCATTTCGCTGCTCATGCTGCTCGCGTGCTCATTTCAGGAATTTGAGAGGAGGATTTAGGCCTTAAAGGGAGAGGAGGACTGAGAAAAGACAATAGTATTATTTTTTATTATTATTATTATTTATTTTTAGGAACCTCCCAACCCTCTTCCCTAACCCATGACTGCTTCATGACGGGGAAAATAAATATGTTTATATCTGTAAATTAGTTGACTATTTATTGCCTGATAGAATGAAAAGCATATAGATACAGGAAGCAATAAAAGGAAATGCAACAAAAAATCAATAATACACAGAACTTGGTAAAACAATAAACGGCTGCAAAAGCTGGGGTAACATTAGAAAATAACAAAATAAAACATGGACTCCAGAGTACAGGAAACAAAGGGAGATTACTGAGACAAAAGACAGAGAGTAAAAGTGTATCACAAAAAACAAATCGATACCAACGCAACGGTTGGGTTAAGGTTATATGTGAAACTATATAGTACAAAAAATCATATAGAAAAGGTTAAGGTACTGGACAAAGACCAATTAAAGATTGAAAAATTCGGGATAAAAAACAAACTCCCATACCAAGGCTTAATCAAATAAGAGGAGGCATTAAAACAGGGTAAAACAATAGAAAGACCGCTAATTTAAGATGACATTGTCGCGCATTCATCTATTAAAATAGACAACGTAAACAGCTGCAAGGGATAAATCTCTTGATTATTGTTTTTTTTAATCAAAAAACGTACGCATTTAATAATTAAATTATTTTATTTACGCCATTGTGGCCATTGTAATGATTGATCTTTCATTTTAATCCCTTCAATAATGACAATTTAATTCATGCATCTGCACGGTTGAACGCATCGGTTTTCAAAACATCTGTTCTTAAAGGGACCAGTACACCAAAAGTATCAGAGACTACCAAAAGTGTCAGAGGCTCACTTCAGCTTTTTAAAAAGGCGGGGGGCGGGGTTCACTTTATTGTTTCAATTTATATAAATGTAATACACCAATTAGGAATCAAAGGTAATTCACGGCTGTTTGCACGGGCGATTAATTTATTCACACGTTACGTCATTACATATTATATTATGATTGGAATCATTGGCAGGATAAAAATAATGGTCTGAAAGTATAAGTCACGGTTGATTGCACGGGGGATGGAAAAATGAAATTTAACATTGGCCTTATGGGCCCAAAGAGACGAGATTCACTACTTCCAGTGAACCTGAGAGTCTAAATGAAAAAAAGATAATGTTTAATGGGAATTCTAGTGTTTATTTCACTACAGCTGACATGCAAAAGATCATTGAGCTAGATTTAAACTTTTTTAGAGATCTTTTTTCGACTCTTCTGCCCGAAATTGTATGCAAAATGGCAGATTTCCGGTTTTCAGAATTTCAGCTGTTTTGACTTTGAGATGCAAATACTTCATGAAATTGATATACAACTTGAAAATGTTGATTGAATATCGCTTCATTATATCTTAGCAATTACAAAGTATTGCTATAAACATTTTAGACTAATTACAGTTTCATAAATTACATACATATTACCCCTTACGCCAAATATTCAACACAATTTATTTCATTTTATTGAACTTGAAAAGCTTAAACATTGTATTTTCAAACACCGAAATACACAGAGACTCACATATATCAAAAATAAGATCATGTGCATGGTTTATGGGCAGTTATTCGACAATAAAAATTGGATTTCGTAAAATTCTGAAATTTTGGAAATTCCAATTTTTTATAATAAGTAAGCTATGTTCATATATATGTAAAGACAGGCATATTTTGGGGACTTTTAAGTTAAATTTTGTTGGGGTAGGGGTAAGATTTTCTGTATTTAGAATCACATTGAACACATACTTTGTTTTTCTAAGCAGTGTTTTAAGATAACTTATGTATCGGTTAAACAAGTTATCAAAAATCTTATGGTGCAGCAATAGTTAATTTTTCATAAGTAATCCATTGCAAAAAACTGCATCAAAATCAGATTTGAAATAAAAAATTAAAAATTTTGAAATTTGCCCCTTTTGGGCCCATTTATCTCGTAAACGATGCATGCCACATAAAATCCGTTGGCATACTTCAGACTGGAAATTTTTTAAGGTGTACACTGAAAGACACCCCATCGAAATCCGATATAGCATAAACATTCTACAGTCAAATATGTGAAAACACCAAATTTTGCCCTTTTTGGCCCCTTTTTAGAAACGGGAGGGGCCACAACACCCAAAACCATTCCTAGCCTTCCTTTAGTGCCAAGGAACATTGTGTTAAAAATTCAGAAGGTATGATCAACTGGAACTTGAGTTATTGACCAAAAAAAAAGTGTCTACAGACCACAACGACGCCGCCGACGACGACGACAGCACCATGCCAGTATACGACCACAAATTTTTTTTCGGTCGTATAACGAGTCAAATACGAGTTAAGATTAATGTTCGGGTTGGACAGTAATTCGAAGATTTTGGTCTTCTGACGTCCTAATACACTGGCAAATGTGAAACGTAATATTTCGTTAACTTTGCAGCAAATCAGCTCCTTTTTCCCTTGAATAATTTCTATCCGGAATATTTTTATTATCTCTTTTAAAAGCATGGTGACATATTCACTTTTCATTGTTATCAAGTAATAGCCATTTTGACTACTTATAAATTTCTTTAAGTTTTATACAAATGTGTAATACATAGATATTTCCAGTTTCTAAATGAAATCTTTCACCTGGACTATGGTTTTCTGATAATCCTAGAGGCAATCATTCTAATATTGTTGCCACTGGAGCCCACCTATAAAGCGGAATGATCATTATCAAGAAAATCTTTAAAAGGGACCTCCCATATAAATTGCGATCATTGCGATCATTGCTGTTGTGGTTTCCAAGACCACTTCTGAATGCATTAATTCCAATAGTTTATTTGTAAAATATGTTCTCGGCTGATGGCCATCTTTGGTGAGGTAGGATCATAATATTACAAACTTTGAGGGGGACAACCCAAGAACAATACATCGGCAAACGAAAACCGAAGCAAGAACGAGGAAAGGGGAAATTCTAAAATCATAAATAAAAAATCACGGCAATTCACAGCAACACGAATTGAGACAGTATGACAAAGACAAAACAAATAAACAAAAATGAACAAGAACGCTACAAAACTAAAGCACTAGCAGTGTGAACCCCTATAAAACTGAGGTATCATCAGGTGCTCCGGAAGGGTAAGCATGATCTGCTCCACGCATGGCACCCGTCACACTGCCAGCGAAAATGTGATGTTGAAAGATCTGTTTGGTGGTTGATTGGTTAATGTCATTTTCTAACCCTTAGACAAAACCAATTAAGATCCATAGTACGTGTTACTTCTCTAACCCTCAAACAGTACCATGGTAGAAGTTTGAAAGCTTTAAATAATCTATTAAGTATTTAGACAATAACTAGGACAACTCGATACCACAAACATCAACAACGAAGACAAAACTAAAAGATTACAGTGTGATATACAAGACAACACAAAAAACTCAAGCACTGTCACCAAATTTGGTTCCAACTGGCTCGGTGCTTTTAGGGGAGAATATGTTTGAATATCATAATACCGAAGTTACTGTTAATTTATTTTCTGCATATGCGCATTTCGACAACTTATGTCTCATCAGTGCAGATAAAACCAAAACATTTGGAAGTCCATCAACCAAAACGTGTAAAATCTGATGGAGAACAAATAACCAAAAGGGTCTAAATAGAAAAGCCAAAATTCAGCTAAGGACAGAGCTATGCATGAGGGAGATACTTTTTAACAAAATTCGGTACAATTTTGATATTGCAAATTTAAATAAAATCGGTTTTCGGGTCAGCACCGAAGTACTGACTACTGGGTTGGTGAATACCCTCGGGGACTTACAGTCCACCAGCAGAGGCATCGGCCCAGTGGTAATAAATATCATAATACCGAAGTTACTGTTAATTTATTATGAATGCATTTAATAAAACGTCATGTATTAAATAAGCTAAAACTGGTGGCCAACTTGGTTGCGGTACAAATATAAAAATCACAAACTTTGAAGACTTCTGTAACTTAGTCGTTCAACTCAGTATTAACTCAGTCGTTCAAGAGGAGATGTTAAAATGCATTTCCCATAAGGTCCTATTTTAAACTATTTACCCCACTGGCGACTATATTGGTGAAGTATTAACATAATAATCACAAACTTACTTTGAAGAGGGACAAACAAGATCAATTGTGAACAAGTTGGATAATATTAGATCAGCAGTCTCCGAGAAGATCTTTGAATTTTTTTTCTCCAAAAAGTCTATCTCAGACTATGTTTCACACTTGCAGCCATTTTGGATGAGGTACCACCATAGAAATCATACTCTTTGAAGGGGATTACTTAAGGACTTATTGACTAAGTTTGGTTATATTTGGCTTATGTCCGTATATTTAGTTCTTTCAGTTTCATTTTCACAATTGACTCAGTCCTGTTGCCATCTGAATTTTACTGTTGTTACGATTCTTTTTTTTTTAATTTATCACATTGGCTAAAGGGGGAAGGTTTGGGCCCAATAAAACTAGTTTAACCCCGCCGCAGCAGGTTTGTGCCTGTCCTAAGTCAGGAAATTTATTAAGCCTTTGTGTGTCTTTTCTGTTAATGTATTCTGGTATATGCATGAAATCATTATGCTAAACTCCTCATAGGAAGGGATCTTGGTGGAAGCTGTATACTGAGGGTACATTATATTATTTGTCATTTGGTAATGGGTCTGGAGCTGGCATGTCAGTTAATTGCTAGTAGTCTTTTGTGATCATGTTTATGTCCGTATATTTAGTAAGTTCAGTTTAATTTTTCACAGTTGACTCAGTCCTGTTGCTATCTGAATTTTACTGTTGTTTCTATTATTTTTTTTCTTAATCACATTGGCTAGGGGGAAGGTTTGGGCCAAATAAAACTAGTTAAACCCCGCCGCAGCAGGTTTGCGCCTGTCCTAAGTCAGGAAATTTATGTGCTCTAGTTAGTTCCCTTTACATCTATAGGAGTCTAGGATGATGTTTATTTCGCTGAACTTGATTACTCTTTTTAGGGACCAACTCCTACCTGCCGTTGGGTGTGTGGTTTCCTCGCCGTTCATTGAAGATCTTATTGTGGCTTTGAGTTGTTATTACTCTCCTTTGGGTCGTTGTCTCTTTAAAACATTCCCCGTTTCTTTTCTTTTTCCTATTAGTCGTTTGAGACGGAATCTTTGAATGCATAACCCAGTGGGTTTCTTTGTTAAACTGTGTTCGCCACTGGAAGCCCTTTTTGATAAGATGTGAAAAAAAAACATAAACTTTGAAAGGCACACTCCTTGAATACATTTCCCATAGGGTCTTGTGTTAAACTATGATCACCGCTGGATGAAGTACGAATATGAAATAATATACTCTTCACAAATCACTCACACATTTGAAATATAAATGAGTCGAATACTGGCAAATGTGAAACGTCTATTTCGTCAACTTTGCAGCAAATCAGCTCCTTTCCCGTGAATAATTTCCTATCCGGATTTTTTTAAATCATCTCGGTTAAAAGCAGGGTGACATATATATTTTTCATTGTTACCAAATAATAGGCATTTTGACAGGCTTTGTACGAGGACAAAACTACTTATATATTTCTTTAGCTTTAGTTTAAACAAACTTGTAAAACTTAGATATTTCAAATGAAAATTTTACACGTATACTGGCCTATAACTGATACTAATTATGTCTATTGAAATACATGATGATTCTTAACAAACCGTTCTGGAAATGTTGAGTTTGTTTTTATTCCGTGGCGCTTTGTCAGGGTTAAACCAGAAAACAAAGTTCCCTTAGCTATTCGACAAGTTAGCGAAGGGCACTCCTTGACTCATCTGTCAGAAAAAGTTGGCACAAACAGTCAAGGGTTGAAAAGTTTTTGATGTTTAATATCTTTCTAGGATAGTGTATTTAATATAAGTGAATTGAAATAGAAACAAAGGCTCTCGAGATTCTGCATCGCTCACCTGGACCATGGTTGACAAAGAGACATGAATGGCATTTCCAATAGGGTCCAGAGTTCCTTGCTAAGGCCACCTTTGAGAAGATCTTTAAATGAGTTTTCCCATACAGTCCAATGTAAAAACTATGCTTACCACTGGCGACCATCTTAGATGAGGCACAGACCTGTCGGATACATTTTGGAAGGGACCATCTAAAGTCCATTGTGACTAAGTTAGGTTCTAATTAACTTCTATTTTCTGAGAAGACCCATGAATGTCTTTTTTCATAGGGTCCATTGCTAAAAGGCGACCGTCTTGGATGAAGTACGGAACTGTCGTGTACTTTATTTTGGAAGCAACCATCTATGGACCATTATGACCCTATTGATTATGTTTGGTTCTAATTTAACCAGTAGTTTCTGAGAAGAAAATATTTGAATGCGGTTTCCATTGGGTCCAATGTTAAAACTACGTTCCCCGCTGGCGGCCATCTTGGATGAGGTACGTACCTGTCGGATACCTTTTTTTCAAGTGACAATGTAAGGACATTTGCGATTATGTTTGGCTCCAATTGGACCAGTACCTTCAGAGAATATAATTGAATGCGTTTTCCATAGGGTCTAATGTTAAAGTTATGCCCTCGCTGGCGACCATCTTGGATGGAGTACGCACTGTCGGATACCTTTTTTGGAAGGAACCAACTAAGGACAATCATGACTAAGTTTGGTTCTAATTGGACAAGTAGTTCTGAAAAGAAGATCTATGATTGTCTTTTCCCATAGGGTCCAATGTAAAAACTGCGTTCCCCGTTGGTGGCAAACTTGCATGAGGTATGTACCTGCCGGATACCTTTTTGGAAGAAACCATCTATTGACCATTGTGACTAAGCTTGGTTCTAACTGGACTAATAGTTTCTGAGAACATCTTTGAATGTCTTTTCCCATAGGGTGCAATGTTTAAACTATTTTCCCCGCTCGCGGCCATCTTGGATGAGGTACGAACCTGTCGGATACCTTTTTGGAAGGGATTATCTAAGGACCAATTTGACTAAGTTTGGTTCTAATTGGACTATTAGTTTCTTAGAAGAAGATCTTTGAATGTATTTTCAATAGGGTCGAATGTAAAAACTATGTTCCCCGCTGGTGGACAACTTTGATGAGGTACGGATTTGTCAAATACCTTTTTTGGAAGGGACCATCTAAGGACCATAGTGACTATGTTTGGTTCTAATGGCACTGGTAGTTTCTGAGAAAATTTTTGAATGCGTTTTCCATAGAGCCCAATGTTAAAACTATGTTCCCCCGCTGGTGGCCATCTTGGATGAGGTACGAACCTGTCGTATACCTTTTTTGGAAGGGACCATCCTAGAACCATTATGACTAAGTTTGGTTCTCATTAGACCAGTAGTTTCTGAGAAGAAAATTTTTGAATGTCTTTTCCCATAGGTTCCAATGTTAAAACTATGTTCTCCGCTGGTGGCCATCTTGGATAAGGAACGGACCTGTCGGATAAAAATTTTTAAAGGGGACCACTAATGGACTATTGTGACCAAATTTGGTTCAATCTTTGTAAGGGACCTTCCATACATCATTCCTGTAAAGGTTGGTTGAATTTGCTTCAGTGGTTTCAGAGGAGAAGATGAAAATGTGAAAAGGAATCCATTGAAAGAAACTGCATTAAAATCTGGTTAGAAATTTAAAAAAAAATTAGGTTCGCCCCTTTTGGACCCTCTTATCTAATAAACGATATATGAGAAATGAAATCCATTGACGTACTTCTGATTGGAAATTTCCTCAACCCCATCAAAATCTGATAAAAAATAAATTTTCTACAGTCAAATATAAGAAAATGTAACGGTTTATAGTATTCACCGTGAAACAAGTTCCAGAGGAACATATTTCATAGCTCACAGAAATGTCTACAGACGACGATAACAACAACTCAACACAAGTGACGACGACGACAGCGCCATACCATTATACGACCTCAATTGTTTTGTTGTTGTACAAAATTTCACTACCATACAATATTCGTTTGCGGAGGTATAATAAATAGTTTACCATCATAAATTCCTATAGTATCGGAATGAATCCAGCAGACCAATTATAAGTATCAGATGGGTCATGTGGGGATACATCAATCGGTTGACCTCACCATTTATGAAGTTGTAAAATACAGAATTTTCATAGAATAACATTGATGTATGACAATGAGTAGGACTAATCTTGACATATTGAGCATTTAATAAAACTCCGTCATATAGTAAACATTCATTTGCAGATAACATCAACGACTTGAACATATACATATAACATAAGGGTATAACCCGCCTTTCTGGACTCGGGACTTTCGCCCTTTTTTAGGTGTACTGTGGACTCAAGTGAGAGTGGTTATACCATCTAATATAGTGTGGTAGTTAGTAACGTATTGATTGATTATGAGTTATGACGGCGACTTTCTAAATTAGTAACGTATAAAGTACATCAGAGTCAAATTGGTTTCAAAACAAAGGCTATAAGTTAACATTTCTTTGAAAATTACAGTCTACGGACAAAGACTTGAAGCACTCTAAAACATTAATACAAGTGTTTTATATTCTGTTTTACTGTAAAGCTTCAAAATAATGTGACTGTTCCTATATATTATACAGAAAGCAAGGGATCTGTAAGCCAAATCTCACTAGCAATACCCTGACTCTCTACTTCAAGTATCTAATAGCCTAACTAAGTTGGTAAATAAAATGTAGTTCCGAACAAGTCTTAAAATTCATCCCACAATATGGCAGGCCTATACAAAGCTTCTGACAAAGTGTCTGACAAAATTCCAAGTTTGTATGTTTACTCATTGCAGAGACAATCTTGACGATAGTTGTGTAGGTCAGAAAGAATAATAAAAATTGAGCAAGTCGGTAAACAGGAAGTAGTATCCTGATAGATTTGAAAATGCATCCCACAATATGAAATGACTATACAAAACTTCTGACAAAAATTTCATGTTTGCATCATTTACCATTGCAGAGAAAAGTCTGTCGAAATATGTGACGGACAGACGGAGGGAATTTTGAAAAATTGACTAAGTCGGTAAACAGGAAGTACTAATCTGACTGGTCTGACTATACAAAGCTTCTGAAAAAATTTAAAGTTTGTATCATTTATCTTTGCAGAGAAAAGCTTGACAAAAAATGTGACATACTGACCGAATGTTGAAAAATTGACTAAGTCGGTAAACAGGAAGTAGTACATGTATCCCGACAGGCCTGAAAATGCATCTCTAAATATGCCATGACTATACAAAGCGTCTGACAAAAGGAGTAGAGCCACGAAGGGCCAAAATCGGCCTAATGTCAGATCTTGAAAATATTTGTGTTTTTGTTTAGAGGACACTATTATTTGCACAAAAATTACCTCAATCCCCCAAATAAACACAATTTCAATTTTCAACGATTACAGCAGGTATATCGACGATATCCTTACTATTGATAATCCCCGGTTTTTAGACTATGTCGACCTCATTTACCCACAAGAACTGAAACTTAATAAAGCAAACAATGATTCTAAAAACTGTCCATTTCTCGATCTAACTATCATCGTTGACTCTGGAAAAATTAAAACCAAAATTTATGATAAAAGGGATGATTTTGATTTCACTATTACTAATTTCCCTTTTCTCGATGGCGACGTTCCTGCAGCACCATCATACGGGGTGTATAGATCTGAACTGGTACGATTCGCACGCGTCTGATCTACTCTTGACGACTTTAAAGAACGTAACCTTACTATCACATCCAAACTATTAGAACAAGGTTACAGATTTCATAGATTGACAAACACATTTAAGAAGTTTTATAGAAGATATGAACATTTGGTATCTAAGTATAATGCGACTCGGAAACAGCTTATTACTAAAGGCCTTTCTCACCCTCGTTTTTACAGAAATGTTGTAAAAAATGTCAAAAAATGATAAAAAATCCAGAAAAACTGGCACGTAACTTACATTCTTTACGTAATAGGGGATATTGACCGGATATTCTTCATGATTCCGTTAAATTGGCTTTGGGATCCAGTGACCTGAAGATTTATAATTATACTGGCCTCTCACTGATACTGCCGATGTCTACTGAAATCCATGATGATTCTTTACCAAACCCTTCGGGAAGTTTTGAATTTGATTACTATTCCGTAGTGCGACAGTGTTTTACCAGCAGACTAGGCTCCTTGAGCTAGCCGGCAGTTTCGCGGCAAGCACTCCTCGACCCATCTTTCTAAATTACGTTTTGTCTATTCTTTCCTTTTCAAGATTCTGGTCTTAGAGTTAGTGGTCTACCTGCATTGGGTTTTATTTGTATGTTTATTCTACTATAGGGAAACGGGATAGAGACAGGGGAAGTTTGGGTACCCATAAACCGGTTTAACCCTACCGCTGGCTGTTGCCAGTGCCGGTACCAAGTCCGGCTATCCCTATCGTTATCTATGTTTGTCTTTTGTCATTTTTATTGTTTTTCTTGTGCAGTTCCCTAGTTGACTGTGACATGTGATTGTTATGTTCGGCCATTGTAGGTGTTTCCTGGTATCTTCCTTTCATTAACACAATAGCCATGGCAACGGCCTTTTTATTGTAGGCATCTACACCTTGAATTATCTTCTTTCTATTCAATTTAACTGTTATACAACTACATATATCGAATGTATTGCTATATACAATGTAGTTCAATTATTGGAACATATTATGACGAATCTTTATGTCAATGGTTCTCTCGTTGCCATAGTAACTGCTGTTTCATTACAGAAAAGGGTAAAGAATGCTTATTAAAGGTGTTATTTCATAAATCTTTTTTCGCAAAACATGCATGTTGATTGACTAAAAATTGGTAAAATGATTACAAATGATTTAATAGCAAGCTAAGTAGTAGAATTCTCGACAATTGTCATAATGTTGCCATAGCAACGGGTAATCTTGTGCCAAAAAAAAACGTATTTTTGCATTCACAGTGCTACCAAGTTATAGAGTTATGCCTTAAATTTAGCTTTCCGAATAATCAAATTAGAACAAAATGTTTACTAACATTTTAGTCTTACTATAGTCAGTTCATTTCAACACAACTGTAACTGTTACCATGACAACGGGCAAGTTGTGTCAAACCCCTTTTTGTATTCAATGTGTTCTAAAAGCATATCAAAATTCATGTGCAAAGGTAGAATTACAAAATAACTAACAGAACAGTCAGAAAATTTCACAATTAAGTTTAAGTCCAGTTCAAACATAAATGTAATGTCATCCAAGGTACTTTTTTGTATTGTTTTCATGAAAACGGAGAAAATTGAGGAAAATAAATCTACAGCTGCATTGTTATTAAATAATCTCCAAAACAATGCATGCCGATTGGCCACATTAGGATCAGAAACTTAGACAATAAATTAAAGTGTAGTGAATGCAATGGAAATCATGAAAATATTGTCTCAGCTCACAGGAAAGCAACCAAAAAAAAAAAAAAACATTTTACAAAAGTACTAGATGATGCCACAAAGAACGTAAAAGAAGAGGATTTGTCACCTTTCAACCTGCAAACACTTTCAGTACTTTGATTCCGGTCCTGGCACGAAAAATCGATTTTCTTTGGAAACATGCAATATATATATATATATATACTTTTTGTAAATTATATTTAAAACTAATGAGAATCTTTCTCGTGCAAAGCTCTGCACTTAGCCAAGTTTGGCTACCCATTTGTTAATATATAGTTCTATGTAAACCAATACACGCTCAGACGTAATGTTTATAATGTCATATTAATATGCAGACTAAGAGTTACCGAGAAATCCTTCATGCTGTCTACTGTAAACCTTTAAACGTTTTGAATAATTAAAACCCTGAAAGTTGGAGGTATGGTTTACTATCTTTGCTTAAGCAAAACCTTAAATAAATTTTGATTTCAGGACAACATTAATATAATGAGGGTGGCAGAAAACTTAATATACACCAGATCAGATGGAGACGTCAATGTAGTGCTCTGTATACAATTCCGGCAACCATTCGTGCTACAAACTACCCAGATTGCCCCTGTGGTGCTCCTTATGAGGATGCCATTTATTTCCTTCTTAGATGTCAACTTTTTCAAAATCAAAGACGTGAACATTATGCCAAACTTAATAATTGCACCTTGATACACTAGAGTAATGTCAATCAGGATGATAAAACGAATTTTCTTTTGTTTACATGCGTATTGTCATAAGACAAACAAATGGCTTTTATTCATCTTTGCTCTTTCTTCTCACAAACATATACTTATTATTTCAGATAATCCACTGTTAAAAGTTGGGTTTTGTGTGTGTATTTCTGTGATTAACCCCTTCCCGTTCACACCGGTACCAGGTACCGGTGAAGCATTTTTGTTCTTTTGAGAAGCATTTGAAGCGACGTAAAACTTGTATTTTTAATGCGAAAATATTAAACTTGGTATCAATTTAAAGCTTACGATCACAGCTTCTTACCATCAAAAAATCTTTTTGAAATTCTTTATCATTCGTATGAAATTGTAGGAAAATCACAGTCCGATATTGTAAAAAATTATTACAACGTTACTGGAATTTTCTCGAAATTTAGCTATTCTCTTAAACGATGATTTTCCCTATATTTATCAAACTGTTTCGTTAAAATTAACACATGTGTACGCCTTATGTTTCTGTGTTTATTCATGTAAAAACTATGTGGATACGGAAATTTTAAGTACAAAATTTATTTACTTCATTACAACATGCAGTATTTTCGACACGCAAGGAAAGTCTGTTTTGCCGTAAATTTAATGTACTAGATAAATGATGCAAGATCGAGATTCAAATAGGGAAAACTCGACAGAAATATGCTTGGTATCCTGATCTTTTTAAAACAACAAAAATCTTGACGATCGAGCAAGAATTTCTAATTTTATATTCTTTTAAAGTCAGTGGTCGAAGCGTCAAAATTCACCAATTTTCTTGAGTTGACGTCAACACAATTTAAATTTTCTTTCCTTCCGCCTTTTTTGTTATAAAGGTTAACAAATAGAAGTTTCCCACTTTTTCTGTCTCCAATTAATGATTTTTTTCAACTAGAATTACAATGTATTTTTAATTCCCCCTTTTCTCCATAAAAAGTGGAAGGAGTTGTGGTTCCTGGGGAAATTTTGAGTTGACCTTATTTCGGCCTAATTTTTTCAATATTGATATTTTATGGTACATATGCTCTAACAAGGGCAAAATCATCATTTGCTTCTTATTTTTCGTTTAAATTTGCTTTGAACACTTTCTTGAAACGTTGCTGTGCAAACAGCTACAATCCTTATTAACCTTTACCAGATAACAGCGGAGATCTTATTCATTGGAAAATCTTATAAATTTTTAACGTACAAGCGGTTCTAGTCGTCAGTGAATGTGAATATAAGACAATGACTTGTATCGAAATGAATTGTAGAAATTTGTAAATATATACAAAAAATGCATTCACCCGTACTTGTACCTGCACTTTAAGAGAATGCAATGACAAACAACCGTAGTTGAGTGCGACCTAAGACAATGTCAATAACCAAAATCTAAAAATTGTAGAGACTTCTAATTTTCTTTCTATACATTGTAGGTCATATTACAATAAACAAGTATATGCTTGCTTAAAACAATGTCCAGTTCATCAGAAAATTCTCACTCACATTAAGTAAACAAGAAAATATAAACAAAGGGACAAGATAAACAATAGTGAACATGTTGAAACGATAAAGGATTTAGAAATTAGTGTGATTCAGCTACAGCGAGTCAGATACATCATTTTTTACAGCAAATTATACAAGAAGGCGGAAAAACCTCTCTTTAGGAACGCCGGTTCAGTAGTTAACTATGGGGAAAAGCCGTAGGTTTTCAAAAAACGTTTTTTGAAAACCTACGGCTTTTCCCCATAGTTAACTACTATCTACGGGACTAACGAAAATAAGCAAACATGTAAGTTTCGTTATTCACTACAGTTGAGACGGGTAAAACGGGCTAGATTCTTAGTTCACTCACATTTTTTACGTTGCTTGCGGTTTAAGCATAACACGGGTTATACATAACACTGACGTGTATCTCTGGTTCTACACTTTTGATTCCTATATGTTTCTAGTAAGTCTGATAACTCATCACCAGTTACTCTCTCTATGATAAATATATTGTTAAAAGGATAATATAAATATACAATTTCCCCTTGAATATCAAGTATTTCGTAAAAACCATACACCTTTGTTTTTATTTTTTTTAGATTGGTCAAATCATATGCGAGCATTTTTTTAACTGATTTTTTATTATAAAAGTCAAACATTATTGCTTACCACAACGGTTATGCACCCTCCTACCTGAAATACACTCATAATTTTTTATCTAATAAATATTCGGGTTATAAAAAATGACAACGATTCCCGTATATTTTTCAGAAAAGTCTAATACGAATAATTTTAAAACAATACAAGGAGTAAAAAATATGCCGAGTGATTACTTCCGGTTACTCGCCGTGGGCCCTTCGGGGTCGGGCAAGACGAATTTGTTCATGCACCTTTTATTTAAACCCTTATTGTATTACGACAAAATTATTCTTTACGCAAAGAACTTAGAACAACATTACTACAAGGAACTAATTCGAAGATTCGAGGAAATAGCAGAAAAACTAGGTGTGTCTCTGGAAGATTTATTACAACTATCTAATGATAAAGTTGAAGACATCGACTGCGAGGACGAAGCCGGTGACAAACAAAAAATCGTAATTTTTGACGACTATATTTGTTCACAACAAGATCAATCTTCTATTGTAAAATATTTTATAGGCGGAAG